>BQNB010006030.1:0-17632 GCA_026074375.1 Tanacetum coccineum
AAAATCTGGAAATAGCCTGCTGTGCAGGCAGTACCAAAAAAAAATTGCAGACTTATCCCGGGCGACATGTCACCCGGGATAAGTTAAGCAAAAAATTTATTAAAGGGTTTCCCGGGCGACATGTCGAGCGGGAAAGTTTGGAAAAAAATATTTAAAATCTATCCCGGGCGACATGTCGCCCGGGAAAGTGGGAGAAAAAATATTAAAAAACTATCCCGGGCGACATGTCGCCCGGGAAAGCTACAACTAAACGACAAAAAATATTGACATGTTGACTAGTCAATTTATTTTAATGTTTTCCCGGGCGACATGTCGCCTGGGATTCTACGTAATTAAGTAATTAATCAAGCTTCAATATTAATTACTCATTTTATAAAATTAGTATCCCGGGCGACATGTCGCCCGGGATTCTACGTAATTAAGTAATTAATCAAGCTTCAATATTAATTACTCATTTTATAAAATTAGTATCCCCGGGAAAACCTTCCACCATGGCAAATATTTGTTTGACTGAAACTATGTGGGCCCCACGATGTCGCCTGGGTAAGTCGCCCGGGAACGTATCCCCTTCAAGCTTTTCCGCTCGACCTATCCCGGGCGACAAGTCGCCCGGGAAACATATCCCCAGCAACAAGTCGCCCGGGATACCCCGGATTTGTCGCTGGGGAATATGGCAAATGTTGTAGTGATAGAAGAAGCGGAGTCGGTTTCTATCAGCGTGTACGTTCAGAAAGTTGAAAGAGAACTTCTTTAGTGGTTCAATGGAGAAATATGTCGGTGTCGGAAAAAAAGGAAAATTCTCTAAATAGATTAGTCGCCCAAAGTGTGTATCTTTTCTAGACAAAAAAACTTGACTTCCCAAAATAGACTAGTCGTCTAAGTCACCTAAAAAACTGTATTTTTTGTGTAAGTAACTTTTGAGCACCTTTTTTCTGAAATGTTATTGGCGACCTATAAAATGTACTTTGGGAGACTTGTATTTATTTTGTTTTGAAAGAAAAGTCGCTCGCCCAAAAACATTTATGAAAAAAATACTCAAAAGCTACTATACAAAAAGTACAATCAAATGACACGTGTTAAGATATTAATTTAGGCGACTGAGCGATTGGTTTATAGATTCCTAAAGTTTTCAACCTCATAAGGATGTTAGGTTTGATTTTTTTTAAATACAAAAAGAGATATTCCCTGCACCAGTCTAGGAAATGTTTGTTTAATATTGCTAATTGTGTGACTGCAAAGGCCATTATATCTCGAAGCGGAGCTATTTTATCAGTTGTATTGTTATATGTGCTTTGTGCGGTATTATTGTTTGCCATGCTCTATGTTGCTACAAAATGTTTGATCACTGCTTGTTATATGATGTCGTAAGTTTACCTTCAGCTGTAAGTATGGTTAATTAGTAGTGGCCTTTGTTGGGTGCGAGAATGAAATTTAGAGATACTTAAGCTACTTATCTACTTTTTAGTTGTAGTTTTTTTATGGTTTTTCTTTTGTGAAAATATTGAGTAGATGAGCAGTATTTATGAATACACTCTATCAGGTTAAAGCTATGTTTGTTTATCAAAGGTATGCATGATATGCTGCTCATAATTTATTTTTGTGTGTGTGTGAAATGGATGATGACAATTGATGATGTAATAGACGATATCATGCTCATCATTTTATTGTGTGATTAGGCCATGAGACATGTTAGAGCTTTTCAAACTTGATGATGGTAGTAACAATGGAAATAATTATGGTTCACTCTATTTTCTTTGTTACTCTTTTAAATTTTTGTCCGTGGATGTCTGTGAAAAGCTTTTGTAATTGAAAGTATGTCCTGTTATCATTAGATATAGAGTACTTATATTTTTTATTTATGTTATTTTGTTTGCATATCTTTTAATATAGACGTGGGTTGGGCATGTGAACTCAATGTTGTCAAGTGGTTAAGTAAATAGTAATGATACTGGTATTGTTGTTCTTCACCAGCCTTTGTTTGTCATTGGCTGCTTGGTTTCTGTGAAATGTTGAGATATCGTTGATGTGATAGAAAAGATGTTACAAACTTTTTTAATTATTCACGAGACGATGTCTAAGATTTGTAGTTTGGGTGGTCTGCCCTCACACACAAAATGTATGTCTCAAATCACAACGTAACAGACTGTTTGATGAGATTTATACATTGACTGCTAAGGTTTCAACCTCACAAAGATTAGGTTTGAGTTTTATATGTACAAAAGAAGGCATTCCAACCGCCGGTTAAGAAAATGTTTGTTTGATGTCCTGTGACCGCAAAGGCTATGCTATCATTTACAAAGATATCTTATCGGTTGTATTGTTCTCTGTGCCTCATGCTGTATTGGTATGTGCCATGCTCTATGTTGTGACACTATATTCGGTCATTGCTTGTTATATCAAATTACCTTCAATTTTTGCTTTTATTAATAATCGTAACAGTGGGCTTTGTTGGGTGTGAGAATGAAACAATCACATGTTAGGGCTTTTTAAACTTGATAAAAGGTAGTATGAATGGAAGTAAATATAGCTTTACTTTACTTTCTTTATTATTCTTTTGATTCTATCTTTATCATTTAGATGTATTGTTATCTGTGAAAATCATTAGTAAGTTTGTAATGTATGTTTTGTTATCGAAAGATATAGAGCACTTCATGTTATTTTACGAGTATTTTATTTTGCTTTACAGTATCTATTATATAACATCGTGTTTTCGCTGTGTGAACTAAATGTGTCAAGTGGTGAAGTAATATATGGTTTTAAAAGAAAAACTAGTATAGCTAGTTCTTGCACCAAGCCTTGTATGTTTCATTATCCTTGGCTGTCATTGGCCGCTTGGTTTCATCGCAATGTTGAAGTATGGTTGATGCGATAGAAAATATGTCACAAAGTTTTTGAATCGTTCTTGACGCTATTCTATGAATTGTAATTAGTTTGTCTGTCCTCACATAATGAATAACACAAAAAGGACGTCTCAAATTCACAATGTGTCAGACTGTTTGATGCATATTATACATTGACTTCCTATGAATCGTAGAGGATATTAGGTTTTGAGTTTTAATATGTACAAAAGAATGGCATTCCCTCCACCATTTATGAAAATATGTTTGATATTTTCTGTGCGCAATGCTAATCTCTCTCAACAAACAACGGAGGGTGGGTGGAGATGTTAGTGAATAGGAGGAAAAGAGAGATAATAGCCTTTGCCGTCACAGAAATATCAACAAATATTTTCTTAACTGGTTGGAGGATAATGCCTTCTTTGTACAATAAAACACCAACCTAATATCCTCATACTATATCATAAAGTCAATGTATAAAAATAGCATCAAACAGTCAGACACATTTATTTGAGACTCTACATTTTGTGTGTGAGGACAACCTAACCTATAATACAAATCATATACTCAAGAAACGATTCAAAAACATTGTGACATAATTTTCCTATCGCATCAACCATAACTTCAACATTGCGATGACACCAAGCTACCAATGACACCAAGGGATAAGAAACATACAAGGCTGGTGAAGAACATCAATACTAGTATCATTACTTCACCACTTAACAACATTTAGTTCACACAGCGAAACACACGATGTTATATAAAGAGTAGTAATCAAAATAAATACTCGTAAATATATGAGAAGTGCTCCTATATCTTCCGATAACAAAACATACTTACAAACTTACTAAAGCTTTTCACAGATAAAATACATCTACTGATAAAGAATCAAAAGAATAATAAAGAAAGTAAAGTAAAGCTATATTTACTTCCATTCATACTACCTTTTATCAAGTTTAAAAAGCCTAACATGTGATTGTTTCATTCTCACAACTGCCCGAACAAATCCCAACTGATACGATTATATAATAAAAAGCAAAAAGATGAAGGTAATTTGATATAACAAGCAATGACCGAATATAGTGTCACAACATAGAGCATGGCACATACCAATACAGCATGAGGCACAGAGAACAATACAACCGATAAGATATCTTTGTAAATGATAGCATAGCCTTTGCGGTCACAGGACATCAAACAAACATTTTCTTAACCGGCGGCTGGAATGCCTTCTTTTGTACATATAAAACTCAAACCTAATCTTTGTGAGGTTGAAACCTTAGCAGTCAATGTATAAATCTCATCAAACAGTCTGTCACGTTGTGATTTGAGACATACATTTTGTGTGTGAGGGCAGACCACCCAAACTACAAATCTTAGACATCGTCTCGTGAATAATTAAGAAAGTTTGTAACATCTTTTCTATCACATCAACGATATCTCAACATTTCAATGAAACCAAGCAGCCAATGACAAACAAAGGCTGGTGAAGAACAACACTTATACCAATTATCATACCTATTATTACTTAACCACTTGACACATTGAGTTCACCTGCCCAACCCACGTCTATGATTAAAAGAAACTGACAAACAAATAAAGAAAGTAAAATAAAGTATCAATATCTAATATAACAGGACATACTTTCAAACTTACAAAAGCTTTTCACAGACACCACACATCCACGGACAAAAATTTAAAAGAGTAACAAAGAAAATAGAGTGAACCATAATTACTTCCATTGTTACTACCATCATCAAGTTTGAAAAGCTCTAACATGTCTCATGGCCTAATCACACAATAAAATGATGAGCATGATATCGTCTATTACATCATCAATTGTCATCATCCATTTCACACACACACAAAATAAATATGTAAACAGCATATCATAGCATAGCCACGGGGGCCTTTGATAAACAAACTAGCTTTAAAACCTGATAGAGTGTATCATAAATACTGCTCATCTACTCATATTTTCACAAAAGAATAACCAGAAAAAAATCTCACAACAAAAAATGTAGATAAGTAGCTTAAGTATCTCTAAATCCATTCTCGGCACCCAACAAAGGCCACTACTATATTAACCATACTTACAGCTGAAGGTAAACTTACGACAAGTCAATAACAACGCATTATCAAACATTAATTTGTAGCAACAAAGAGCAATGGCAAACAATAATACCCGCAACAAAACACATAGAACAATACAACTGATATAAATAGCTCCGTTCTAGATAAAATTGCCTTTGCGGTCACACAAAAGGAATATTTAAACATACATTTTCCTAGACTGAGTTGCAGGAATCTCTTTTTGTATTTAAAAAAATCAAACCAAACATCTATAAGGTTGAAAACTTTAGGAATCATGTATAAAATTTCACCAATAGTGGCACAATGTAAAATGGAACATAGAGTATAATTATTAAAGGCGAGACAAAAATAGATGACCCAAACTCCAAGTCTTGACAACCTTCTCGTGACATGGTTTCACAAACATAATAAGTGCATTTTCTATCGCAACAACCATACTTCACATTGGAATTAAACCTAGTGTCCATATTGACAAATAAGCCCAAAGTGAATACATTCAAGTGCTGTCTGAAGAAAAACGATACTAATATCACTACTATCACCACACCTCCGAGTACTTAACAATTAAGTTCACTAAAACCAATTCACACATCTAAATTATAGATATGTTAAACAAATAACACACAGTACTTTATAATCTTAATATAACACGACGTACTTCAAAACATTCAAAGCTTTTCACATATGCCATAAATCTACGGACACAACTTTAAAAGAATAACACACAAAAATAGAGTAAAACCACATTTCACTACAACATTTGCCATATTCCCGCGGACAACTATCCTGGTGAGTATCCCGGCCCCCCGACTTGTCGCTGGGGATATGTTTCCCGGGCGACTTGTCGCCCGGGATAGGTCGAGCGGAAAAGCTCGAAGGGGATACGTTCCCGGGCGACTTACCCGGGGTGACATCGTGGGGCCCACACAGTTTCAGTCAAACAAATATTTGCCACGGTGGAAGGTTTTCCCGGGCGACATGTCGCCCGGGATACTAATTTTATAAAATGAGTAATTAATATTGAAGCTTGATTAATTAGTTAATTACGTAGAATCCCGGGCGACATGTCGCCCGGGAAAACATTGAAATAAATTGACTAGTCAACGTGGCAATATTTTTTGTCGTTTAGTTGTAGCTTTCCCGGGCGACATGTCGCCCGGGATAGATTTTTAATATTTTTCCAAACATTCCCGGGCGACATGTCGCCCGGGATAAGTCTGCAAATTTTTTTGGTACTCGCGTGCACAGCAGGCTATTTCCATATTTTTTTCATGCTGACATAGAGCATGAAAGGACTTTGACACAAGTAACCGGATTTTGCGCAGAACCAAGAATGTGCGATTAGGTTGGCTGTTGATGTGTTCAATCCGATCGGCAACCTTAGTCAGTCTTACCGCATTTGGGCCCGGTGATACCTGATAACATTACAATCTACCTCTATGGTTATGTTATAAAATAGTATCTTTCATGTTGACAATTTGTTAAATCCTGGTCCCTAAGCCCGCGGGCAAGGACATTGATGTTTACTTGAGGTCGTTGATTGATAACCTAAAGGATTTATGGGCAAAGCCAGGTGTCGAGACTATAGACGTTGGACAGTCCTCTAAGTTCAATATGAAGCGTGATGGTTTTTATGGGACATCAAGTGATTTTTCCTGCTCGAAGTAGTTTGTCTGGGTGGAAGTGGACAAGTTTAAGGGCAGCCCCACTCCACCCAGAACAAACTACTTCGAGCTAAAATCATTGATGGTCCATAAAACCATCGCTCTCATACTTGAACTTAAGGCCAGTAGCAACGTCCTAAAGTCCTCGACCACCTGGCATGCCCATAAATCCTTTAAGTCATCAATACAACGGCTTACAATAAACAACAAAGTCCTTGCTACGGGGATTTAGTGGCCAGGAATAACAACATCAGCATGATAGAACTCACTTTTATACATAACCACAGTGAGGCAGATGTAAAAAAAACAAAATATGGTTTGTCAGTATCACCGACCACATGCGTAAGACTACTAGGTATTAGCCAAACGATTGAAACCATCAGCACAAACCCAATCGAACATTTCTGGTTTTTGCAGCAAAATCGGATACTTGGTGTTAAAACTCCTTTCATGCTCTACGACATCCATAAAAAATCTAGAAATGTCTGCTGTGCATGAAGTACCAAAAAAAATTGTAGACTTATCCCGGGCGACATGTCGCCCGGGATAAGTTAAGCGAAAAATTTATTAAAGGTTTCCCGGGCGACATGTCGCCCGGCAAAGTGGGGGAAAAAATATTAAAAAACTATACCGGGCGACATGTCGCCCGGGAAAGCTACAACTAAACGACAAAAAATATTGCCACGTTGACTAGTCAATTTATTTCAATGTTTCCCGGCGACGTGTCGCACGGGATTATACGTAATTACTAATTTAATCAGCTTCAAAATTAACGTACTCCATTTTATAAAATTAGTATTCTCGGGCGACAGTTTGCCCGGAAAACCTTCCACCGTGGCATATATTGTTTGACTAAAATGTTGTGGGCCCCACGATGTCGTCCCGGGTAAGTCCCCCAGGAAACGTATCCCCTTTGAGCTTTTTCGATCGCACTATCCTGGGCGATAAGCACCCGGGAAACATATCCCCAGCGACAAGTCGCCCGGGATACCCTGGATTTGTCGCTAGGGAATATGGCAAATGTTGTAGATGGTTTTACTCTATTTTCGTGTGTTATTCTTTTAAAGTTGTGTCCGTAGATTTATGGCATATGTGAAAAGCTTTGAAAATTTTGAAGTACGTCGTGTTATATTAAGATATAGAGTACTGTGTGTTAATATGTTTACATATCTATATTAAGAATGGTGTAGGGTGTGTAACTTAATGGTTAAGTACCGAGTGGTGAAGTAGTATATTGATCGGTTTTCTTCACGGCCTTGTAATGTTTCACTTTCCTTATTTGTCATTTGGACACTTGGTTTATTCGCAATGTGAAGTATGGTTGATGCGATAGAAAATGCATTATTAAGTTTGTGAACCGTTCACGATAAGGTGTCTAAGACTTGTAGTTTGGGTGGTCTGCCTTTACTCACAAACTCTGTGTTCCAAATTACATTGTGACACTGTTTGGTGAAATTTTATACAGATTCCTAAAGTTTCCAACCTCATAAGGATGTTAGGTTTGATTTTTTTTAAATACAAAAAGAGATATTCCCTGCACCAGTCTAGGAAATGTTTGTTTAATATTCCTAAATGGTGTTACCCAAAGAGCCCATTATATCTCGAACTAGAGCATTTTTATCAGTTTTATTTTTCTATGTTGCTTTGGCGGTATTATTGTTTGACAAGCTCAATTTGCTACCAAATGTTTTGATCACAGCCGTTAATGATAGTCCAGTAAGTTTACCTCAGCTGTATAGTATGGTTAACTAGTAGAGCTCTTTGTTTGGTTGCGAGAATGGAATTTAGAGATACTTAAGCTACTTATCTACTTTTTAGTTGTAGTTTTTTTATTGTTTTTCTTTTGTGAAAATATTGAGTAGATGAGCAGTATTTATGAATACACTCTATCAGGTTAAAGCTATGTTGTTTACAAAGGTATGCATGATATGCTGCTAATAATTTATTTTTATGTGTGTGTGAAATGGATGATGACAATTGATGATGTAATAGACGATATCATGCTCATCATTTTATTGTGTGATTAGGCCATGAGACATGTTAGAGCTTTTCAAACTTGATGATGGTAGTAACAATGGAAGTAATTATGGTTCACTCTATTTTCTTTGTTACTCTTTTAAATTTTTGTCCGTGGATGTGTGGTGTCTGTGAAAATTTTGTAAGTTTGAAAGTATGTCCTGTTATCATTAGATATAGAGTACTTTATTTTATTTATTTATTTGTTTGCATATCTTTTAATATAGACGTGGGTTGGGCATGTGAACTCAATGTTGTCAAGTGGTTAAGTAAATAGTAATGATACTGGTATTGTTGTTCTTCACCAGCCTTTGTTTGTCATTGGCTGCTTGGTTTCATTGAAATGTTGAGATATCGTTGATGTGATAGAAAAGATGTTACAAAGTTTCTTAATTATTCACGGGACGATGTTTTTTGGTTTGGGTGGTCTGCCCTCACACACAAAATGTATGTCTTAAATCACAACGTGACAGACTGTTTGATGAGATTTATACATTGACTGCTAAGGTTTTAACCTCATGAAGATTAGGTTTGAGTTTTATATGTACAAAAGAAGGCATTCCAGCCACCCGTTAAGAAAATGTTTGTTTGATGTCCTGTGACCGCAAAGGCTATGCTATCATTTACAAAGATATCTTATCGGTTGTATTGTTCTATGTGCCTCATGCTGTATTGGTATGTGCCATGATCTATGTTGTGACACTATATTCGGTCATTGCTATATCAAATTACCTTCAATTTTCGCTTTTATTAATAATCGTAACAGTGGGCTTTGTTGGGTGTGAGAATGAAACAATCACATGTTAGGGCTTTTCAAACTTGATAAAAGGTAGTATGAATGGAAGTAAATATAGCTTTACTTTACTTTCTTTATTATTCTTTTGATTCTTTATCAGTAGATGTATTTCATCTGTGAAAAGCTTTAGTAAGTTTGTAAGTATGTTTTGTTATCGGAAGATATAGAGCACTTCATGTTATTTACGAGTATTTATTTGTTTACATATCTTTATATAACATCGTGTGTTTCGCTGTGTGAACTAAATGTTGTCAAGTGGTGAAGTAATGATACTAGTATTGTTGTTCTTCACCAGCCTTGTATGTTCCATTGTCCTTGACTGTCATTGGCCGCTTGGTTTCATCGCAATGTTGAAGTATGGTTGATGCGATAGAAAATATGTCGCAAACTTTTTGAATCGTTCATGAGACGATGTCTATGATTTGTATTTAAGGTGGTCTGTCCTCGCACACAAAATGTACGTCTCAAATCACAATGTGACAGACTGTTTGATGCTATTTTATACATTGACTGCTATGGATCGTATGAGGATATTAGGTTTGATTTTTATATGTACAAAAGAAGGCATTCCCTCCACCAGTAAAGAAAATATTTGTTTGATATTTCTGTGACGGCAAAGGCTATGCTATCATTATACCTAGCTATCTTATCGGTTGTATTGTTCTCTTTGCCATGTGGTGTATTGTTATGTGCCATGCTCTATGTTGTTGCACTATATACGGTCGTTGCTTGTTATATCAAGTTACCTTCAGTTTTTGGTTATTTTAGCGTTGTAAATGTGGGCTTGATGGGTGTGGGAAGGGAATTAATTAGATAGATACTATCAACGGAGTATATGTTCTAATGTTCTCTGTGTGACATTATTTTGGCGTTATTCATAATATTGATGTCATAATCATTTGTTCTAGCGAATGGGAGGTCGGAAGCAGATGGGTAAGTCTACAACCTTGATTGGGCCTTTAAAAAAAAGCGTAACTTCCAATTTTAGTGTATCTGCTAGAAACATGAGAAAATCTGATCTTGGTGCTGTTATATTTGGTTGCACTCACAACATCATCAATGAATGCCTTTCAAAACAGTTGTTTGGTTAGTTTCTATATTTTATGTTTTCACCATCTTTTTGATTATTTCGGCATTCATATAAATCAACTTTGTGCATTGCTAACAGGTTTGCCAGGGCCACACTTTCAATATTTAAAGAACATAAGAGAAGGACTTGCGCTTTTTCTGTTTAACTATCATGATCGGAAACTTCATGGAATATTTGAGGCTGCTGGTCCTGGTCAAATGAACATTGATAGATATGCTTGGGTTCAAGAGGGAGATAACACTTGATACACAAGTTTTCCTGCTCAGGTATCATTTTCCGTTGTAATGTAGTAGCTCTGTCATAGGCTGATAGCCTTGGGAAAATTTTGTCTAGATGTGCAAACACTTACTAAAACTTAGCTTTATATGTATGGTTCACATTTTAGGTCGGGGTTCGTGTTAAGATGGAGTGTCTCGCATTATCAGAAAACCAGTTTAAGCCAATCATTGCGAATAATGTTGGATCGAAAATCTAACTTCTAATCAAAATATACCAGAAATGTAAAGTTTTATTAAATCTTAATCTGTCATCATCATTATTTATACTACATGAAAGGGTGCAAGTGAAGAGTCGCATCCCTTGGTAAATAACTGTTTTACAGTTATGTAACTGTCATTTTGTAACTGTCTTGTCAGCGGGTTTGTGAGTACCCGGTTAGATGGGTTTCGTCCCAATATTCTCCCCTTTAATCACAAACGCTGTGACATTAGGTCTTTTAGTCCGATGAGTTGTCTCATGGTTAAGAATTTGATCTTCGTTAGTGCTTTTGTAAGTATGTCCGCTTTCTGGTATTCTCCACTTACGAATTTGACTTGTATGTCTTCTCTTTCAATGCATTCTCTTATGAAGTGATACTTTGTGTCGATGTGTTTGCTCCTTCCATGAAATACGGGGTTCTTCATTAGTGCTATAGCTGACTTGTTGTCAACTTGTATTGTAACCTTTTCTTCTTGAGAATGTATAAGTTTGCTTAGTAGTCTCTTTAACCATAATGCTTGTGTTGCTGCTGCAGTTGCTACGATTAATTCTTATTCACATGATGATAGTGCTACAGTGGCTTGTTTTTGTGTACTCCAGCTGATTGGTGATTCACCATAGTAGAATATTATGCACACACACAAAATAAATATGTAAACAGCATATCATAGCATAGCCACGGGGGCCTTTGATAAACAAACTAGCTTTAAAACCTGATAGAGTGTATCATAAATACTGCTCATCTACTCATATTTTCACAAAAGAATAACCAGAAAAAAATCTCACAACAAAAAATGTAGATAAGTAGCTTAAGTATCTCTAAATCCATTCTCGGCACCCAACAAAGGCCACTACTATATTAACCATACTTACAGCTGAAGGTAAACTTACGACAAGTCAATAACAACGCATTATCAAACATTAATTTGTAGCAACAAAGAGCAATGGCAAACAATAATACCCGCAACAAAACACATAGAACAATACAACTGATATAAATAGCTCCGTTCTAGATAAAATTGCCTTTGCGGTCACACAAAAGGAATATTTAAACATACATTTTCCTAGACTGAGTTGCAGGAATCTCTTTTTGTATTTAAAAAAATCAAACCAAACATCTATAAGGTTGAAAACTTTAGGAATCATGTATAAAATTTCACCAATAGTGGCACAATGTAAAATGGAACATAGAGTATAATTATTAAAGGCGAGACAAAAATAGATGACCCAAACTCCAAGTCTTGACAACCTTCTCGTGACATGGTTTCACAAACATAATAAGTGCATTTTCTATCGCAACAACCATACTTCACATTGGAATTAAACCTAGTGTCCATATTGACAAATAAGCCCAAAGTGAATACATTCAAGTGCTGTCTGAAGAAAAACGATACTAATATCACTACTATCACCACACCTCCGAGTACTTAACAATTAAGTTCACTAAAACCAATTCACACATCTAAATTATAGATATGTTAAACAAATAACACACAGTACTTTATAATCTTAATATAACACGACGTACTTCAAAACATTCAAAGCTTTTCACATATGCCATAAATCTACGGACACAACTTTAAAAGAATAACACACAAAAATAGAGTAAAACCACATTTCACTACAACATTTGCCATATTCCCGCGGACAACTATCCTGGTGAGTATCCCGGCCCCCCGACTTGTCGCTGGGGATATGTTTCCCGGGCGACTTGTCGCCCGGGATAGGTCGAGCGGAAAAGCTCGAAGGGGATACGTTCCCGGGCGACTTACCCGGGTGACATCGTGAGGCCCACACAGTTTCAGTCAAACAAATATTTGCCACGGTGGAAGGTTTTCCCGGGCGACATGTCGCCCAGGATACTAATTTTATAAAATGAGTCATTAATATTGAAGCTTGATTAATTAGTTAATTACGTAGAATCCCGGGCGACATGTCGCCCGGGAAAACATTGAAATAAATTAACTAGTCAACGTGGCAATATTTTTTGTCGTTTAGTTGTAGCTTTCCCGGGCGACATGTCGCCCGGGATAGATTTTTAATATTTTTCCAAACATTCCCGGGCGACATGTCGCCCGGGATAAGTCTGCAAATTTTTTTGGTACTCGCGTGCACAGCAGGCTATTTCCATATTTTTTTCATGCTGACATAGAGCATGAAAGGACTTTGACACAAGTAACCGGATTTTGCGCAGAACCAAGAATGTGCGATTAGGTTGGCTGTTGATGTGTTCAATCCGATCGGCAACCTTAGTCAGTCTTACCGCATTTGGGCCCGGTGATACCTGATAACATTACAATCTACCTCTATGGTTATGTTATAAAATAGTATCTTTCATGTTGACAATTTGTTAAATCCTGGTCCCTAAGCCCGCGGGCAAGGACATTGATGTTTACTTGAGGTCGTTGATTGATAACCTAAAGGATTTATGGGCAAAGCCAGGTGTCGAGACTATAGACGTTGGACAGTCCTCTAAGTTCAATATGAAGCGTGATGGTTTTTATGGGACATCAAGTGATTTTTCCTGCTCGAAGTAGTTTGTCTGGGTGGAAGTGGACAAGTTTAAGGGCAGCCCCACTCCACCCAGAACAAACTACTTCGAGCTAAAATCATTGATGGTCCATAAAACCATCGCTCTCATACTTGAACTTAAGGCCAGTAGCAACGTCCTAAAGTCCTCGACCACCTGGCATGCCCATAAATCCTTTAAGTCATCAATACAACGGCTTACAATAAACAACAAAGTCCTTGCTACGGGGATTTAGTGGCCAGGAATAACAACATCAGCATGATAGAACTCACTTTTATACATAACCACAGTGAGGCAGATGTAAAAAAAACAAAATATGGTTTGTCAGTATCACCGACCACATGCGTAAGACTACTAGGTATTAGCCAAACGATTGAAACCATCAGCACAAACCCAATCGAACATTTCTGGTTTTTGCAGCAAAATCGGATACTTGGTGTTAAAACTCCTTTCATGCTCTACGACATCCATAAAAAATCTAGAAATGTCTGCTGTGCATGAAGTACCAAAAAAAATTGTAGACTTATCCCGGGCGACATGTCGCCCGGGATAAGTTAAGCGAAAAATTTATTAAAGGTTTCCCGGGCGACATGTCGCCCGGCAAAGTGGGGGAAAAAATATTAAAAAACTATACCGGGCGACATGTCGCCCGGGAAAGCTACAACTAAACGACAAAAAATATTGCCACGTTGACTAGTCAATTTATTTCAATGTTTCCCGGCGACGTGTCGCACGGGATTATACGTAATTACTAATTTAATCAGCTTCAAAATTAACGTACTCCATTTTATAAAATTAGTATTCTCGGGCGACAGTTTGCCCGGAAAACCTTCCACCGTGGCATATATTGTTTGACTAAAATGTTGTGGGCCCCACGATGTCGTCCCGGGTAAGTCCCCCAGGAAACGTATCCCCTTTGAGCTTTTTCGATCGCACTATCCTGGGCGATAAGCACCCGGGAAACATATCCCCAGCGACAAGTCGCCCGGGATACCCTGGATTTGTCGCTAGGGAATATGGCAAATGTTGTAGATGGTTTTACTCTATTTTCGTGTGTTATTCTTTTAAAGTTGTGTCCGTAGATTTATGGCATATGTGAAAAGCTTTGAAAATTTTGAAGTACGTCGTGTTATATTAAGATATAGAGTACTGTGTGTTAATATGTTTACATATCTATATTAAGAATGGTGTAGGGTGTGTAACTTAATGGTTAAGTACCGAGTGGTGAAGTAGTATATTGATCGGTTTTCTTCACGGCCTTGTAATGTTTCACTTTCCTTATTTGTCATTTGGACACTTGGTTTATTCGCAATGTGAAGTATGGTTGATGCGATAGAAAATGCATTATTAAGTTTGTGAACCGTTCACGATAAGGTGTCTAAGACTTGTAGTTTGGGTGGTCTGCCTTTACTCACAAACTCTGTGTTCCAAATTACATTGTGACACTGTTTGGTGAAATTTTATACAGATTCCTAAAGTTTCCAACCTCATAAGGATGTTAGGTTTGATTTTTTTTAAATACAAAAAGAGATATTCCCTGCACCAGTCTAGGAAATGTTTGTTTAATATTCCTAAATGGTGTTACCCAAAGAGCCCATTATATCTCGAACTAGAGCATTTTTATCAGTTTTATTTTTCTATGTTGCTTTGGCGGTATTATTGTTTGACAAGCTCAATTTGCTACCAAATGTTTTGATCACAGCCGTTAATGATAGTCCAGTAAGTTTACCTCAGCTGTATAGTATGGTTAACTAGTAGAGCTCTTTGTTTGGTTGCGAGAATGGAATTTAGAGATACTTAAGCTACTTATCTACTTTTTAGTTGTAGTTTTTTTATTGTTTTTCTTTTGTGAAAATATTGAGTAGATGAGCAGTATTTATGAATACACTCTATCAGGTTAAAGCTATGTTGTTTACAAAGGTATGCATGATATGCTGCTAATAATTTATTTTTATGTGTGTGTGAAATGGATGATGACAATTGATGATGTAATAGACGATATCATGCTCATCATTTTATTGTGTGATTAGGCCATGAGACATGTTAGAGCTTTTCAAACTTGATGATGGTAGTAACAATGGAAGTAATTATGGTTCACTCTATTTTCTTTGTTACTCTTTTAAATTTTTGTCCGTGGATGTGTGGTGTCTGTGAAAATTTTGTAAGTTTGAAAGTATGTCCTGTTATCATTAGATATAGAGTACTTTATTTTATTTATTTATTTGTTTGCATATCTTTTAATATAGACGTGGGTTGGGCATGTGAACTCAATGTTGTCAAGTGGTTAAGTAAATAGTAATGATACTGGTATTGTTGTTCTTCACCAGCCTTTGTTTGTCATTGGCTGCTTGGTTTCATTGAAATGTTGAGATATCGTTGATGTGATAGAAAAGATGTTACAAACTTTCTTAATTATTTTACGAGACGATGTCTAAGATTTATAGTTTGGGTGGTCTGCCCTCACACACAAAAACGTCTTGCGCTGTCTCAAATCACAACGTGACAGACTGTTTGATGAGATTTATACATTAACTGCTAAGGTTTCAACCTCACGAAGATTAGGTTTGAGTTTTATATGTACAAAAGAAGGCATTCCAGCCGTCGGTTAAGAAAATGTTTGTTTGATGTTAGTGACCGCAAAGGCTATGCTATCATTTACAAAGATATCTTATCGGTTGTATTGTTCTCTGTGCCTCATGCTGTATTGTATGTTCATGACTATGTTGTGACACATATTCGTCCATATGCTTGTTTATAACTCAAATTACTTCCAATTTAGCTTTTATTAATAATCGTAACAGTAGGCTTTGTTGAGTGTGAGAATGAAACAATCACATGTTAGGGCTTTTCAAACTTGATAAAAGGTAGTATGAAAGGAAGTAAATATAGCTTTACTTTACTTTCTTTATTATTCTTTTGATTCTTTATCAGTAGATGTATTTCATCTGTGAAATGCTTTAGTAAGTTTGTATGTATGTTTTGTTATCGGAAGATATAGAGCACTTCATGTTATTTACGAGTATTTATTTGTTTACATATCTTTATATAACATCGTTTGTTTGTCTGAGTGAACTAAATGTTGTCAAGTGGTGAAGTAATGATACTAGTATTGATGTTCTTCATCAGCCTTGTATGTTTCATTGTCCTTGACTGTCATTGGCCACTTGGTTTCATCGCAATGTTGAAGTACGGTTCATGCGATAGAAAATATGTCGCAAACTTTTTGAATCGTTCATGAGACGATGTCTATGATTTGTATTTAGGGTGGTCTGTCCTTGCACAAAAAATGTACGTCTCAAATCATAATGTGATAGACTGTTTGATGCTATTTTATACTTTGACTGCTATGGATCGTATGAGGATATTAGGTTTGATTTTTATATGTACAAAAGAAGGCATTCCCTCCACCAGTAAAGAAAATATTTGTTTGATATTTCTGTGACGGCAAAGGCTATGCTATCATTATACCTAGCTATCTTATCGATTGTATTGTTCTCTTTGCCATGTGGTGTATTGTTATGTGCCATACTCTATGTTGTTGCACTATATACGGTTGTTGCTTGTTATATCAAGTTACCTTCAGTTTTCGGTTATATTAATCGTTGTAACAGTGGGCTTTGATGGGTGTGGAAATGGAATTTATAGATAGATACTATCAAAGAGTATATGTTCTATGTTCTCTGTGTGACATTATATTGGCGTTATTCATAATATTGATGGTCATACATTTGTTTAGCAGAATGGGAGGTCGGAAGCAAAAGAGTAAGTTCAGCCTTGATTGGGCCTCAAAAGAAGCCCTAGTAACTTCCAATTTTAGTGTATCTGCTAGAAACTTTAGGAAATCTGATGTTGGTGCTGTTATATTTGGTTGCACTCACAACACCATCAATGAATGTCTTTCAAAACAGCTGTTTGGTTAGTTTCTATATTTTATGTTTTCACCATCTTTTTGCTTATTTCGACATTCATATAAATCAAGTTTGTGCGTTGCTAATAGGTTTGCCAGGGCCACACTTTCAATATATAAAGAACATAAGCGAAGGACTTGCACTTTTTCTGTTTAACTATCATGATCGGAAACTTCATGGAATATTTGAGGCTGTTGGTCCTGGTCAAATGAACATT
>BQNB010006030.1:18076-99371 GCA_026074375.1 Tanacetum coccineum
GTAAAATGTGCGTCGCACTTCCCTGAAGTGTGGCGTACATTATGGAAAATAGGCAAAGTGCGGCGGTTTTGGAACAAAATTGGCGTACTTTCTAGGCTAGTGAAATTTTTATGATTTTCAAACAATTTATTTTTAAAGGTAAATTCATAATATTAACAACACTTTTAGATTTAACAATATCAAGCATATATGTGTTAAACAACTCCTAAATATCTTAATTGTATGGGTCTATTGTTCATACCAAACTTGGATTTGATTTTTCCTAATCTAATTATACTAAACCCTAATGAACAAGAAATTAAACAAATCGATAATAAACAAGTTAAGGAATGATATAAACATGATTAAATAGTTGATGGATTGATACTTGAAAATTTCTCCTTTGTTTTTGTGAGAAACCTGACGGTTTTGTATTAGTGCGTGTGTTGTTTTTTTATAATGAGTTAGAATCTTGTTTGGTAAGTTTTATCTATGAAAACGGCTCAAAAGTGCGGCGCACTTCCCAGAAGTGCGAGGTACTTTCCCTTCTTTTTTAGATATAGATTATTCACACTTACTTTACACACTTCATAATTTAAACATAATTTCAATCCATCACATTAACTTAATTTTAATATTTATCGGACTAATGTACGTACATCATATGTAATCCCTTATGGATTTATACAATTGATTTTATTCTTAACAATAAAAAAGTAAAAATAGCTTTTAGGAGTATATAAGTTCCCTCCTTTATTCCAACGTTGTTCAACTCTTTACTCAACAAACCAATTGGGTGACATGATGTCACTCAACTTATGGTACTTCGATAACTTCCTGTCTATTTTCTTTGTTGTGAACCCTTGGAACTAAATGTTTCCATACAAATTAGTCAATCTTATCTTAGTACGCCACTGTCCTGTTGCTTTTTCTTCTTTAGTATAACAACCCTTATAATCAGGCTTCCAGTTAACGTGCTATAATGGCACAGGTAATGAACCAAGGAAACTAACAGCCTTCTTCCAAACACAAATCTTTTGGAATGGGTTAGTTACTGTTTGTATAGCTAATGATCGCTCACCCGCATCGTTACAGTACAAGTATGGTGCATGTTTCGGACCATATATCGGTGCTCCAAAGTTATTTCTCTTTATCTGGTACTCTTCCTCGTCATCGCTATCACTTTCTGCGTTTCTCATAACATTGGATCTTGCAGCACGGAAGGTTTGGTGACAAAATCCATCAAAAGTCGAGAAAAGTCTCTCTGGAGTATTGACTATGCCACCAATCGTACGCAGGAATCCCCGACCAACTACTATTGGTGTATCACTGTCGATTGGTATATCCAAGATTAGAAACATAGCAATTAAGGTAGTGACCCCTACCTGACAAAGAACATTTGTGAGTATCCCCATAGCTTCTGACTACATGTGATTTATCATCGTGATTCCTTTATCAACCTTCTTCATCTCTTCTCTCCCTAACTGCTCATAAATCCGATAAGGCATAGTATTGATATCTGACCCAGTATCAGCCAATGCATTTTCGTTAACCTGTCCCTCTAATCTTATGGGAAATATAAATGCTCCAGGATCGTCTTTCTCTTTCAATGCCTCACCTTTAATCCTTTTTACTGCTTCTTCTTCTTCTTTTACAATCTTTCCATCTAACTCCACCTTGTCTTTCCAAATTTCATCGAGTATCGTTTTGTATTTGTCATGATAAGCCATTGTCTCGATTACAGGCCTTTCTTCCTCTAATAACGCAAACTTTTGGCTAATTCTGATCGCTAAACTTTTGGCTAATTCTGACCACCGGCTGATGAAGATGTTCCTATATCTTGATTAAACAAGTTAAGGTTTTCTATGGCTCTCTTTTTGTTATGGCTGCTTTTCCTTATTTTGCATACAACCGGCGGAAGTTCTTCTCCACCCGATAGTGGTACATCATCCAAGTTAAAATCAAGCAAGTGGTCCCAATCATCCAAACTCTTTTCTTCTTCTTTTTCTTCAATATCTTCCAAAAATAGATCGAACTCAGGATATATTGTGACAGTTCCAACCCCGAAATCAGTAAATGCTTTGGTTAAACGTAAGAATGATCTTCCAAGAATTACTTCAGGTTCCACATCATCTTCTTCTGGGTTGATAATGAACTTCACAAAATAGATTTCACCTCTTAGTGCAACAATGAGTTCTTTCTTAACCACTTTGTTTCCTCTTTTCACCTCATGTTCCAGGCATAATTTTACTGCGTATTTGTTCTGCATATTCGTTCGAGATCATGTTCTCCTCTACTCCAAGATTAATCTCCCTATCATAAGCTTCCAACACATTGACAAAACAAGGAGCCACGAATCTATCACTAACATTCTCCGTATCCAACTTGTGAAAAACAATAATACTTTTTTGTTTCCGTCTTTCCTCCAACTATTAGCATGTCCTGAAATTAAAGGAGAATTCCAGGCTTCTAATCCTTCAAAATATCCTTTCATCACTGAAATTTTCAACAACGTTTTTTCCTCCCTAAGCAAATTTTCTCCATGACTTGAATTGGGATTCAATTAACCTTATAGAATTAAGGACAACATTCAAACCACCATAGTAGGTTAGATAAAACAAATAAAATTAAACCTTTTTTACATTTAACATATTATCAATAACAGATAGTATTTTTTAGATTCAAGCAATTTTGTTCAAAAATGAAGATACAAGCATTTTTGTTTGGTTTTTAAATAAGATATATAAAAAAAAAAAAAGAAAAAAAATAAAAAAAAAATAAAAAAATAAAATAAAATAAAAAACAAAATCCCCAATATAAACCACCAAAAAAAACACTATAAAAAAACCAAAACTAATAAATTTAAAAAAGACCACCACAAAGTATCTACCAATATGACCAAACTATTAAATAAAACACCTAAAACCTAACAATAACACCCTCAAATAATTAAACAACACAAAACCATCTATCAATAAAAAAAAAACATAAAAATAAAAAAAAAAATAAATAAAAAGAAAAACAAACAACACAAACCTTCAATAAACAAAAAAAACAAACACAAACAAAATCAATAGAAATAAAAACAACAAAAACAAAAAAAATAAAAAAAACACAAGAAAACAACCAACAAAAAAGAATTAAAATACAAAAAAAAAAAAAAAACAAACAAAAAACAAAAATAAACACTTAAAAATAAAAAAACACCAAGACATAACAGCTTATAAAACAAAAATCAAAAAACAACAACATATATAAATTAACAAACAATACAAAAAAAAAACAAAAAATAAAAAAAAAATACCAACCAAACATAAAAAAATCAAAATTATAAAAAAATATTAAAAACACCACATGATGACAACCTACAAACTCAAAAAATTAATTAAACCCCAATTAAAACCCCCCAGGAAAGTTGCGGGCACTTTATAAAAAGTAGGCGTACTACAAGAGTTATTAATAAAAGACCTTTTTAAAAATTTTTAATTCTAAGCATTTTTCATGTTTCTTATTTTTATTATTTCCTAAATATCTATTAAACATGGCAAATATCAAGTTTTTAAGCACATTTATCATTATATAAAATTCTTTAATTCTTTTGAAGTTTTTGTTTTTATTTTTATTTTGCGTGAGGTCAAATTCAAATAAGCAACATTTAGCAAATGAGAGACATGTGTAGGCATTTAGAATTTTAAACAAGCAAGCTATCACATAGTTCTTTTTGATTGTTCTCATTTTAATGTACAAGATGCTATAATACAAGATTTGGAAAATTATGAACATAAGGAATAAATTCCACATTTTCAAATGATCAATTTACAGTTTATGGGTTTGAGTTTTTTGGTTTTGATGTTGTTCTTTTTAAAAAAATGGCTTTGTTTGTAAAAGGGCAAGAAGTGCGGCGTACTTGGTAAAAGTATGACGTACTTCGGTAATTTGCAGAAAAATCGGCGCATAATGGTTATGTGCGGCGCACTCTCTGTGAAGAATTGGTTCAGTTTGCCAGAAAATTGTATGACAATTTTGAAAATTTTAGTTTGTAATATAATAAAGACTAATTCAAGAATGAAATCAACCCCCGGCAGCGGCGCCAAAAACTTTGATGTGTTATAAAAGTTTTAAATTTATAATTCTAGTTTTATCCGATTTCCAACTAACACACGGGTAAAGTATAAAGCCCTGTTTATAGTATAGGTTTAGGGTAAGACCAGGTCGTTCCACGGGATTGGTTATTCTTAGAAAGGGTCAATTATATTACGAAAGGGTTATCTAATAGACTGTCACGATCTAAAGATAATGATTCAAATTCAAGATATAAAATGATGTTTGCTTAGGGGATGAGAACAAATAAAGATAAACTTGGATGGATAATGGGTTCAAGAATTAAAGTATAATCGATTAAAGAAACGGTTAGTTTACTAAATGATTGTCTATTCATTATAATTAAAAATCCTTTCGGCCTTTACTTTTGTTTACTAAAATGCTTTAAGTTCGATTCATGTTTGGAAAATAGGAATATGGACTTTCTTAACCAAGTTCGTTAAACATGAGGTTAAGCGTTAAACCTTTTTATCCTCGGTTAATGATCATTTTATTAGCCAATCCTCACAAGGCTAAAATCTAGTTGTCAAGCTAAAATCTAGTTATCAAAGAGAAACAACTTGGAAATCAAGCATATAGTCGAAGTCTTTCGACCTATATCCGAACTAGTATGATGATCAAATGATGATTAAGAGATTCGAGTGTAAAAACATCGAGTTCATATTATTAATTTCCAAATTCATTAGTTTATCCAAGTTAGATCTATAATTTCCTCATAATCCTAAACAAACATGTTAAACTACTCCATATTCATCAATTCAAAACACATAACAAGCATGTTAGATTCAGAAAACATAACATTCAAGAAGAGAAACATGTTTATACCAATTCTAATAGATAATTATATTGATTTTCAAGAGTTTTCCTTCGAACAATGATTCTAACAACCCGAAAGTTCAACTCCAAACTATAAACAACTCTGTCACAGTCCTTAATAGCTTGAATTACACCTCCTTATATGATTACAACCTGGAAATTGTGATGAACTAAGAACAATATTCCTAAAACTACTAGAAAAACCTCTTGAGAATTTTTAGATGAATTGAGATGAGATATAAGATGGAATGTGTGGAATGGGATAATTTGAGCCTCCATTTCGTGCTCAATTTATAGGCGAGGAGAAGAGTATTAGTTGTGGGAATTGGCAAGCCAAGAGTTGCACAATAATGGCAATCATTACTTATTTTGAGTAACTACATGTGAAGTGCGCCGCACTTGGGAAATTGTGCGTCGCACTTGGTGTATAATTAAATTGCATTTACTTCGTTTCAAAGTACGCCGCACAAAAATAATTGTGCGCCGCACTTTAGCCTCGTTCATTAATTCTTCATTGGATTCTCTTCTATATTCTTCTTATAATGACCGTTAGTGCATTTAACGGAATTTCTTTGCACGTTTAGTCCTTTTTTTCATTCTTGGTACTGAAATGAATATTGCACAACAAACAACCAAACTTTGTAATATTTCATGCGTTAACATATATATTTTATGTATTTTCGAGGGATATTTTATGTATATTTGGAGTGTTATCAAATAGTTAGAGTATTGCCACCTCTGACTCTCCTTAGAACCTCTGCGTATTCCTTCTACATACCAACTGATATCCATCCCAGCTGACGAGTATGTCTTCAGGTAATCTTTGACTTTCTTGACAATGTCTTTGACTCGAATACATCTGATGTTGCTCTCTGAGGCGTTGCACTCAAAGAGTTCTTTCATTACCTCTGAGTCCATTACTCAGAGGTTCTTCAATACTTAGTCTAATTTCTGTTTAAATCTAGGCGCTGATTACTGGTATCTGAATCGGCCCAACACATGGCATCAACAAGCATTATATTAGCCGCGCGATATTGCGTATTGATTTACAAAAGTTACATATAGTTATGTAAATGATTTAAACGACTAATAGAGCGGTCGCACATTGTGGTGGAGCATTATTAAGTACATAAGTTTTTGCCGAAATCCGTTTCTCAACCTATCTGCTAAATTATCGCAAACATCTGATAATTTAAATCTATATCTAATAGCAAATCATAACCATCATAAACATAATAAAGAACACACCATTTAGAAAGACAAATGAAGCTCATATGTTAACCATTAAAAATTGCGACACTATTCTTGAACAACCTGTCACTGTTTAGAACATCAAATGGTAAATGATGGAATGAAAATCTTACAATTCATGGTTTACTAATTGATATTTTAAACACAAATAAGTTGATCAATAGCTTAATGATTATGATCACGCATATACTATAAAGAACCAAAAGCAATGTCATTATGAAAGAAAATAACGATCTTCTTTGATCTTATAAATCTACAACATTGCTTTGTCCAAATCGCCTCCCAAATCTACACCGGTGTCTATGAAAGTCACGTGGTTTCCTCGTGAAAAGAAAATATGTTCTTCGTTGTTGTAAACAACATTGATTTAGATCCTGAAAGGATCCCACAACGAAGAAAGGGAAAGACGACTTTTTTACAAACATACTTGATGTGGAAGTTCATCCATGTATTAGAGAGCTGCAACTTATGGAAGATGTGTGAAGATTCGGTACATCAAATACCGCACATCAAGTGTCGTGCACGCACCCGTCCGTGAACCATCCAAAGTGAGACTTGGGCTAGCAGCACTACTGAAAATACTTTGATCAAAGGGTTCACCTTTAGAAACAATATATATCGTTTCCTTACATTCTCCTTACACCAACATTAGCATGATAGCTTGTCACATCGCGAACATACTAAATAAAAAGACGAACAATGCCTTGGTAATTGCAAACATGGCATGCTTGTTTTGGCTCAAAACATTGTAGCAGCTATAAAATGCAGCCGCAACCGAGTGATAGAGTCATCACAGGACTCACAGCCAAACATTTATCATCAAAGTTAGATATACCAAGACAACTAACGAAAGAAATCTAAAACCATATACCCTAAACTAACACGGAATTTTCTAAAGCGTTGGCGATAACATTATGGAGAAACCATGACTAAATCAACTTCAAGTATTATGAATAATGATTCTAGGTGTAATTGTATATGACTTTCCATTACTAATACCAATTAATTTATAGTTGTCTATAGATTTGGTCACAGCTAAAATCCCTCTCCCATCCCATTTTTGTAAATCGTTCTATGATTGTATAACTTTTAAAGTATGTGAGATGCAATGACTTGGCCATGTAAGCATCTTCAAGTTTCTTTATGAACATGTCATGTGAATACAAATATATAGAAAAAAAGCATTGGGATGTTTAAATAGAAACCTTCCCTACAGTCTAAACTAAAATAAGAGTAATTTCAAATGGAAAAGGAAAATAAAATAAAAAATACAAAGATATTTCATGAAAGTAATAAATAGTATACCTCCACGAACCCGTTTAGTCGCCAAGAACGCTACATCGATTTATTTTTGATCTTACATGATTGTGATTCTATTATATATCATATGTGATATTCTAGAAAATCATATATGATTTTACATCAGATTCTTTTATATTTGAATTATCATATGTGATATTTGTATTTTACAATTTGGTAACAAAGTATCATATGTGATTTCTTTCGTAAATCACATATGATTTAACATGATCATCACTGATTTATCAACTATCATACTTGATATTTAAACAATGATAACATGTGTTCTTGTTCTAATGTTTTTTTATTGGAAGTGATTATTAAGGTGCAATAAAACTTTAACAAAACAGACATAATATTAAAAATCACATCCAAAAATGTTTCACCGTATTCATTTCAACATATAACATGAGGACATAGAACCAAGAAAGTTAATCCATTATTGCAAGACATTGTACTAGTTTCCAATGGTTTACAATAATCGTTTGTAGACGTCAAAACTTCATACGAAGATTACAAGAGAAAAACAAAGAATTCATTTTGACCGTGAAATCAAAATTCACGAGCTTCTTCATTGAGCTTCTTGGGCCTTTGGATGCTTGCGGTGTTTTAGATGTCTTGAAAACAGCCATCTCTACACAAATAAAAAGATTTGATTTAACTTTCAAGCAGATTACTATATATGATATTAGGCACACAACTAACTTTTAATTACTCACCAAAAGACAGAGTTACTTGTATTTTAGTTTCAAGCACATTATCATATATGATATAGTATAAATGCTTAAAACTTAGCTTATATCATATATGATACAGTCCATAATTTTTTTATATTTTTTAGGCAACTTATCATATATGATTTTTCACTAACAGGTCATACTATATCTATTTAGCGTAGATTAAGCCATAAAACCTGATAATTAATAAAAATAAGCTAATAAGTTAGCTTATAATTCAACATAATAAATTCAGATATTTATAATTCATAAGCTTATTCACATCAATCACCTAATAAGTTAGCTTATCATTCAACACGATAAATTCACATAATTCGTTAAATAAGCTAAAAGTGGATAAGCTGAATTAGAAGTTTATTCACATCAAATAAGCTAAAAAAATAAAAAAATTAAAATCGGATGAACTTTACCTGATGTTAATGAACTCTCAAAGATGTCGAAACAGATTTGAATTCATAAAACTATGTGTTTGTATGTGTTTTGAGAGAGAGAGATGTGAAAAAGACGAGGTGAGTGATTGGAGGTGTGGGTGGTTGTGAGGGTTAAATGACCAACATACCCTTCCGTTTTTTTTATTATTTTTCTTTTTCTTTTTTGTTAATAAGTGGATTTTAATCTCAGTCCTTAGATCTTTTTGGATGAATGGATGAGATTAGTCCCATAGTATCCAAGAAATGAAGGGTTTCTAATATAACATCTCTCTTATATTAAATCACCTAATCGTATGGTTCTAACATAAAACTGTTACTCTAGATATAAAATGATAATAAATGAAAAACATATGTTACATATTTATGTGTTTATGTGTGCAATCAAGGTTTTCAAAATCGATATCATATTTAAAATCGTTTCTATTTTTATAAGATCGTGATTATAAGATCGAATCAGTATTTTAATATCTTACTATACCGTCATTTTCTTAATAGGCGTTGTAAATTATGCAACTACACATATTATGCAAAACTTAATATATAAATTTGTAGTTTTTAACATGTGGTTCAAGAAAAGTCAGATCAGATCGAATGAGATCTTAATATTATGTGGTAAAGATCACGATTCTATTAAGATCCTACATAGAAATCTGATTATTTATGTTTTATAATATCGTAAATTCGTAAGATCTAAAAATCAAGATCCGAATCTTAATAACGTGTAATAAAACGATTAGGCGCATTAAGGAGTAGGTAGGAACAATACTCATCATATAACCTTCGGAAACGATACAAATGATATAATAAAGAAAGCTGACTTGTTTGTAAAGAAGTTGACGCTAGTGCATGTCTTTGACCAGTTTGCTTATTAACAATTCATAACCTTTCCAAAATTTATGACACCGAAAGCAACCTTTAAAGTCTTTGGAATTTTACGTTTGTGGAAAAATCTTTGGCGGCAGGTTTATTACCACTTTATTTTATTTTTTGAGCAGTTTATTACCACTTTAATAAATAGATAAAATTATTATGTAAGAAAAAGAAGTGTGAATTGGACTATATAACAAAAGAGGGTCTTAGTTCCTACTTTGGTTAATTATTTAATTCTGGATAATGTGGAAATTCGCTTTTTGAATCCACAAGTTT
This sequence comes from Tanacetum coccineum, assembly GCA_026074375.1. Taxonomy (NCBI): domain Eukaryota; kingdom Viridiplantae; phylum Streptophyta; class Magnoliopsida; order Asterales; family Asteraceae; genus Tanacetum; species Tanacetum coccineum. The sequence goes on from BQNB010006030.1 coordinate 27,837, forward strand.
CTCGTGTAGTCCACAAAGTGGCATATGCTAGTATTATCCTTCCACAAGATAGTGTTAGTGTTATCTTCAATATTCTTCCATATCCACGAGTAACATGTTAATCTGCAAAATGAAAACAGTGTTCTCTAATTCGCTTGGGAATTAGAGAAGGATGCAGTCTCTCTAATGAAGCGGATTTAAAAGTTTTTTGTGACTCAAGACATTGTAGCACGTTAGGGGCGAAATCAAGACCAAATATAATCAGGTGCACAAAATTTTTTGAACCGTAAAATAAGATACACATTTTGGTTCGGTGCATTTAAGATGCATTTAGAAAAAATCGGTATTTTTTCAAAAAAATTAACGCTATATTGAAAAAATCTATAGGTGTCCCGGCCACCCACAGGAACCCCCGGTTCCGTACATGTAGCACGAACTGCTGTTCATAATTTTAATAAGATTAGCTTTGCTATAGCTAAAGGAGTGAGGACTCAACTAGTATCTCGACTCCCCCCACTAACTTTTTATAAATATCATATTTCTTTTAATAAAGTGATATTATAATATAATAATAATAATAATAATAACAATAATAAATATAGTTTCCGGATCGCCTCCGGTCGTCCGGCTCTACCTCGAACATCTCGCTCACCCTCTAAATAAATTGTAAATCGCATACTCATTTTCATTTCTAAGCAATAAAGCTTGAAATTATATAATATAATAATAATAAATAAACTTTTATTGAGCGCACTAGAGGCTGTTGAATTCATCGTATCGAAAGACTGTGTGAGATAAATAGCCTGGAAATAATAGTATCTCGGCTCCCCTCTAAATTATTGTAAATCTCTTAAGTTTCTAATAAAGTGATTTATAATATAATAATAATAATAAACTTTTGGGTGGTTCAGTCAGTTTTGATGTTGGTTTCTGTCGGGATTTGGCTTTAAAAAGGGTATCTAAAACCATCTCATTAATGGAGGCAATCCACAAACTCCATGATCCCCTATGTGAGCTCCTTCTTCTTCGCAATTGTGTTGGGGTCGCGAAACTATCTTATGCTTTGATGACTTGTTCTCCCTTGTCTTTATTGGAGGCCCAAGTTGAGTTTGATCAGGCATTACGTGTTTTCTTAGAGAAGATTGTTACCGCTTCAGGACCGGGGTTTGGTGATTGGCAGTGGCGGCTTGCCACTCTCCCAATCAAGTTAGGTGGTCTTGGCATCCTTTTAGCAAGAGACATAATCCGTTACGCTTTTCTTGCCTCTCGTCTGCAAACGAGCACTCTACAGGCCAAGATAATGTCGAAGACGGGTATTGTCTCGCATGGTTCTTCTTTTCAGTATGCTCTTGATGTGTTCAAAGCTACATGCAACGTCGATGCGCTCTCTGTCACCACTGACGCTTCTGCCCCAATATGATGAAAACATTGGCAAAGTGTTATTTTGGTGTCATTGAGAAAGACCTTGTCCATAGGTACTCGCTAAGTCCAAGGCAGGTGGCTATTCTCAGTTGCATACGCGCCTCGCACGTACAAGATTTCCTTTTCACCATCTCTATTGATGGTTTGGGACAGAGGATGAACCATCGTTAATTCCGCTCTGTGTTGTGCTATAGGCTTGCCATACCTATGTTCTCTGAAGATAGCCTTTGCCCGAGTTTTAATGTGCATCGGATGGATCAATGGGGAGATCATGTGGTCCACTGTTCTAGTGAGGTGGGTGTGAAGTTCGTGTGCGTGATATTCTTGTTGATAATTATTCCAAAGTTAGGATCATGGTGCGTAAGGAGGCTCCAATGGGCTTTCTATATGAGGATGGGAGGGATCTACGACCAACAGACCTTTTATTATTCAATTGGATCCAAGGTAAAGACGTGTGTTTGGATGTGACTGGCATCTCTCCGTTTGCTGGTATAGGGGCGAATTCATGGGCACCGGGGGTAGCTTTGCACAATGCTATGGAAAAGAAAAAGAGGAAGTATGCGACCAAATGTGCGGACAACGGATACAAGTCCATCCCATTTGTTTTTTCAACGTTTGGAAAATTTGATAAGGATGCTTTGGATACACTTTCACGTATTAGGTCTCTTTCTATTAGCCACTCTAATAATGTTAAAAGTGGTGTGTTTATTTTTCATAGAGTAAGTTTTTGCATTCAGAAAGGAGTGGGAGCACAGATTGTGTCTAGACTCCCATCCAACTTTATGTAAAATTTCACTATGTTATAAATATAATTTATAATAAATAAAATAATAATAATAATAATAATAATAATAATAATAATAATAATAATAATAATAATAATAATGATGATGATTTTGTGTCCGTTCGTGCGGTGATTGATGCAGCACATCGTAAACGGATCAAGTACGAGGCTAAGTGTACAGACATCGGATATGGTTTTCTCCCCTTTTCATTTTCTTCGCTTGGGGAATTAGAGAAGGATGCAGTGACCCTACTGAAGCGGATCCGAAAGTTTTCCGTGACTCAAGACATTGGAGCACATGTTGGTGTTCATATTTTAATAGGATTAGCTTTGCTATAACTAAAGGAGTGAAGGCTCAGATAGTATCTCGACCCCCACTAACTTTTTGTAAATATCTTATTTATTTAATAAAGCGATGATTTATAATAATAATAATAATAATAATAATAATAATAATAATAATAATAATAATAATAATAATAATAATGCCTTGTGTGTGTTTAATACGCCTCTTGATGAATCTCCTTCAGATCTTGAATTAAAATCTCTTTGTAGAAACCGTAGAGGGGGAGAGGGGGTTAAATACGTTTCCATTTAAAAACTTAATTTTTTTTGTATCAATTACCCTATCAAGTTTGACACAATATAAGAAGTGTCAATAATAGGTTTACAATAGCTAACGCATATTCGAACTATATAACCACACTCACAATATTTAGCACAAAGAGCTACACAACCTTAACTAACAAGATATACACAACCATTCACATAATCATGAGCACAATGCAAGTAGAAAAGTAAAGTGGTAAATGTAAGGAAATAAGTAAAGCGAAAGGTAAAAGAAAATGCAAACCGACACGGTGATTTATAGTGCTTCGGTCACGAAGCTCCTCTTCGCCCTACTTCACTCTTCGAGTATCCAACTCGAGAGTTACTTCACTAATCAACAAGCTCCTTTTCGACGGAGAAAACCTTATACCAATGCATATATTGTTTTCTGACACTAAGCTAGATATCGAGTCCTTCTTCGGGTACAACCAAACCCGTTATGTTTTATGGCCTAACATAACAAACCTTGTGTTTTATGGCCTAAACACATAAACCGCGTCGCTTACAATATTTTCTGACACTAAGCTAATGTCGAGTCCTTTTTCGGGTACAACCAAACCCGTTATGTTTTATGGCCCAACATAACAAACCTTGTATTTTATGGCCTAAACACATAAACTGCATCGCTTACAATATTTTTCGACACTAAGGGGGCCGCCCAACATATTTAAGGGACCTCCCCGACAGACGCTCCTGTTTTTGTCTTTTTGTGGTGAAGGTGAAATCTGGTGAAAATCTGACTTGTTTTAGGCGGGAAATGACCATATTTGAAATTTGAAATTATTACCACATAAAACATTTCTTTATAATTCAAAAATAATTTGTCTAAACAGTTTTTGAGAAATTATTTTGTTATATTTATAAAAATATAAAGTTTAAGACAAAAACTTATTTAAGGGTTGTGAAAATAGTTGGAGGTGACCACTTATTATATTAGGAGCTGGAAAATAGCGTGTCAGACACGGCGGTCCCAGATATTATAAGGGGGCGCCTAAATATTAAGGGGGGACACGACGATTATGGGACCGCCCTGACATACGCTCTCTATTTTTGTTCTTTTGTGGTGACAACTTGCTGGTGAAAGTGACACTTATTTTTTAGGGGGGAAAATGACCAGATTTTGAAATTCAAAATAATTACCAAATAAAATATTTCTTTATAATTCAAAAATAATTTGTAAAATAATTTTGAAACTAGTTTTGTTGTATTTATAAAAATAAAAAAGTTTAAGACAAAACTTATTTCTTTTATTTCTCTACAAGTTTTAATATTGTTTGTACAATACCCTATGTGATTTCGTTGGGTGTAAACCATTGTCGTCTTGATGCATACTTGAGACGTCAGAGTATGTTGATACATGTATGCATATGATTTGTGGATTACGAGTAACTTGCGCATTTACGTTTTGTATTACATGTTACACGTTGTCTATCATCAAAATTTAAGAGGGACCGTATAATTATATATCGATAATTTATGCACTAACAATATCACCTTTTTGTGAATGACCAAAAATATGTAAAACTATAGCATATAGTTAAGTTTAAAAGTTACCGTTTTACCACCCCTTCTCCCCCTTTTGTCGAAGCAAAAAGACTTAAAAAAAATTTATTGTGGATTATGATTGAGCATTATATGTTTATAGAAGACATGAGAAGAGATAAGTGCTCCGAGTTATATTGTTGGAGGAATGAGAAGAGGATAGGTGCTCCGAGTATATAGGTTTGAGGTATGAGGAGAAGATATGAGAAATAAAGGTGAAAGGGTGATTGTGTGTTCCTTGGTTAGTTTAGAAAAGGTCATGAGAGATGAGAAGTAGGCAAGAGAAGAAGGTAGGTACTTCGAGTGTATAGGATGAAGGAATGAGGAAAAGGTAGGTGATCCAAGTATATTGGTTGGAGGAATGAGAAGACAACATGAGAAATACGGTTGAGGTGGTTTTGTGTTTCTTGGATGAGGTGAAGTATTTGGAGTATGAATGAGCCCTTCATCGTATTTTACAATCCCCGATCCTATATTCCTATAAAGGTGAGCTTGCATCATCACAGTGAAGTCTTCTTCATTCATTCACCGGTTTACAACTCCTCTGTATTTACCCACATATCTCTAGCCCCCCTTACTCATTGCTGTCCCCATGACTGAATATCATTCAATGTTTATTGACATTCTAACAGATCCATGGATCAAATAAATTACCATCGATGCTCAAGAAGTTCGATGCAATTTAAATGAGTAGAGCGCTTGCAAGTGCTCCCCTTGGTGTATGCTCCCCCTTGTTTGAGGAACCAAGGAATCAAGATATGGATGTGTACTACAAAACAAAGTTAGTAGACAAGTGCACATATACATATAGCAAATATTAGCAGGAAACTAGACATGCACTTCTAGGTTTTATTATTCTTAAAGTATGACACTTTGAAGAGAAGTAGAAAACTAGACACATGTTAAGTCATTATTTTAAAAAACCTAATGATGAAAATAAAAAAGAATCGAGACGTATGTTACGGAGAAAGATTAGATCGACTTTTAATAATCGCAGAAAGAGATTCGTATATTGATTGGACATAAAATATTATGAGAATGACCTTTTAAAAGTAGTCGGATTGACACTTAATATCATGGCAAAAGCATGTCTTTTAAGAATTATATTTATTATATATTATATAGTTAGGATCAAATAAGAAAGGATAAAAAGAAAAACTAATTAACCGCATATTTGAGAGTGCACGACGTAAATTAGATGCATATCTAAATATTATATGCTGTATAATGAATCATAATGTGTTTTTTTAGATTTTTAATTAGATGCCTATACGTAAATTAGATGCAATTTCATGATTTCTCTCGATTTTTTGTTCTTACTACATGCGTCAAAAATCATGACAATCAATTGCCCATCTACTCCAAATAAACTTTTCAACTTAAAATGGTGCATCTAAATGAACTAAAAAATGCATCCTAAGCAAGTCGTTTGCATCTCGAATATTGGGTTTTAGTCACTTCTCATCATCTTTCTTATTTTTAATTTTACTTCTCACTGGATCCCTACTATATTTTATATATATATCATAATATTTATATGTATCATATATATATAAATGTGGTAAGCAGCCGATGGGCGGGCCATTTATGACTTGTAATTATGTTTACAATTTTTTGTTTTGCTAAATATTGATTTTTAAAAATTGTATATTATACAAAGATTTTTTTAAGCATTGTTTTTTTTACTATGGTTTTGAAGTGTTCTCGAGCAATAAAAGAGAGACATGGATTTGAACAATTTAATTCAATAAAAAAACTTGACAACCAAGATGATGATGAAACAGTTTTATTAAACCTATGAATAATTTAAGTGACCACTATACATGTCCTTATATAAACCTACTTTGGTGTCTTGTATATTAGAAAATGGAGAAATACCATTTCAATGTGTTGGGAACGTTTTGTGTGTGTGTGTTATGTCAGACGTAAGCATCCCAAAAGTGGCATTTATTTAAGTCCTTGCATTTAAAATTTAGTAATGTGTTAAACTCAAATATCCATGATGAATACAACTTTATATTAAAGATTTATATGTTTTAGAGGTAGTTAGTTTTATACTGTAAATGCTAAAGTTATTCTTACTCACTTTATAATCTTCAAATGAACATACCTCATTCTTTTGTTGGATTTTTTTTTACTTCACTTTTGAAGCAATTCCTAACACCATAATTATATTGGGATCGTTAAATCATAATGAAATGGCGGTTTGGTTGAACTTTTCCCTTTTGTGTCGAACAAATGATAAATAACTGACGAATATCTTACGGAATCTATTGCACCATTTAACCTTTTGTAAATATAACATTTTAGGATGGAGTAAACATTTTAATACTTGTTTAGTAGCTTTTGACAATTTAACCCTTTCATATTTTATCACATTTGCCTAGCTTGTCCTTAAAGCTAAAAAATATTATATCTTAAACCTGATGCGTCCTGTTTACATATATATGGATCGTATACATACGTTGAAGCTACCTTTATACCAAAAAGGCATGCCATCTTTTAAGGAGTTATGAACTTAATCCTAAGCAACCTCCTTTTATTCATTTTCTTAACCCCGTTCGCCATATATGCCCCGAATCAAACAATTTGTTAGCAGAGGGATCCAATTAAGATAATGATCCGTAAACATCTTTTTTGCATACTTCCAACTGTGTTACTTATACTGTTATACACAAAAAATGAAATAGAATAAAATACATAAATTTAATTCTTGAAATAACCTTTCACATGTTATAGATATAAACTTGAAATATTACAAACATTAATATAATCATGAAATGCTATCATTTGAAAATAAAAAACGACATGTGAATGTTAAGAGGTTAACCCTATTCTAGACACAATAGTGGGTCACTGTTTACATAAGAGTAGACCACCTTTTCCAATAAGTATCATGGCATTATTATTAATCGAACCGGAAAAAGACTTCATATTCGACTTAAGTATTTGTCTTGTAATATTTCCACTTGTCTGAAGACTGACTGCAAATACATGAATACTACTTCCGAATGAGTATAGGTGTCTTTTAATGGTGATAAAAGAACGTCAATCAAAGTGTAACTAATTGAAAACTGAACAAGCCTTTCTTAACAACCACTTACCTTTAAAAAAATATAATCTATTACTGTTATTACTCTTATATGGATTTTGTTATTGGACCTACATAACTGTTTAGGCCAATGCTAGACCATAAACTTATTGGCTGAAGTATTTTTTCAGCAATAGACTGGTTTTCATTTCTGTATCTGAAAAAATTCAAATCCAGTTTTGGTTTTGTCCTAAAATGGACTGATACTCCTAATATAATTTCCATGTTAATAAACAAAATAAGAATTTGATTAGGTAGTGTTTAATTGCAATGTTGAGATGATAACAAATACATGTTTGGTGATTTCTTTTGCGGCTGAATCCAAAGCCAACCACTTGACTACCCCAATGATGTTTTCTTTAAAAATACAATAAAAAAGGCTGAATTATAGAAAAATATTAAACATGAGATATGTGATCTTTTAATTTACATACAACAAAGGGAAGTGAATTATAGAATGGAAATCTTAACCGAGTTGGACTTCTTAAAAAAGTCGACATTCCGTCACAGATTTCATTTCATGCATCTTGGTTGACAGGACCACCAATTCCGCCACTCATACATGTTACATTGATGACTTTGCCTTGTATAAACAAAAAAGAAGATTAAAACAAAATAGAATAGACTATATGTTGTTCATTAAGGGAACATTTATATCATGTAACTGATCGTAACGATCATAAAACCCAAATCAGATGCTTAAAGCATACATTCACCCTTTGTTCTGCACAATCTAGTAAATTTACTGGAAAATAGAACGTTTTTGTAAAAATGATAAACCAGAAACACAAGGAAATTGTTTTAAATATGTTGTTTTAAAAGTGGTAAAGCATCATATTTCAGCAAACTATAACGCATCAACCTACACAAAAACTCACTTTGCATAACTCCTGGATACCTTTTATATACTATAACATGGATCACCCAGTATCATGTACTTACCGAGATGCAGTACCTGTTTTAATGAGAAAGATAATCCTTGTCCTGACCAAGTCATATGCAGATTTTAAATAGTATGCAGAACGTGTTAAAGAGAGTCGCTCTGAATTTCCTAAAAATACAACAAAAGTAGGAATTATAAGGACGATACAAGATTAACTTTGCAAGATTTGATTTAAAATCGAACATAGCTTTACCAGAATTGTGGGCATCGGAATGATCTGAAGTTGTAAAGGTTAAATGTACTGTAAACACATGCTATTAATTAGCCTATTTTTTACTTTTGATACACATAATATCGACCCATTCATAAGCAAATGGGCCAAAATTGCCACAAATGATTATTCTAAAGTTAGTTGCAGGACAAAGTTAATATTAGTAACCTTGTCTAATGTTAAGACCATGATAAATACTATGTAAAAACTAATTAAAAAATTACGTGAAAGGTCAAGATCAGTGACATTCTTTAATGCTCAAAAAACAGCAAACCGAAGTATTGGCTTAGAAAACTTGAGCTGTGTGATAGTGATTAAAGATGAGGTACTCAGGGATAAGCTCCTCACAATTATCCATGATGAAGACACAATGAACATAGAGCTTAATGTTGTTGAGTTTCTTCTTAGTGTCAAATAGATCAAAAGGTGCCCCCTCAGGAATAAAAAGAATAGCCTTGAACTCGAGCTGACCCTCAACTGAGAAATGTTTCACGTTCAAATGTTCCTCCCAATCATTGGTAAGACTCTTGTAGAAAGCATCATACTCTTCCTTGGTGATCTCCTCGGGTTTCCTCATCCAGATTGGCTTTTGTTCCCATAGAGAGATAGGGTAGCTGATGTTAAGCCTACGCTGCTTAAGGTATCAACTTCTCCATCCAATGTGTTTGTTTTCTTTGTTATAAATGAACCTCATTCTTGCAAACATAACGCATCAAATAAATACATGATTTTGACTATTTATGTTCATGAATAAGGAGTAACACTTGCGAAACTATACAGTCACAGAAAAATATGGCACTCGTCATGGCACAAAAAAGTGTAGTTATAAGTAAATAAAACGTTCAGTTTTGTATACAAATCACTTCATACAATTGCAAAGACATCTTTTCCTATTAAAAGTGGTGATTCTATGGAGGATATGTAATATATGTTACGGCGCCAAGGACTTTGACTGCTCTTGGTAATGCTCCATACATCCCAAAAACCAAAATAAACTTTTGAGTTGACTATGGTATTAATCAACATTTTCTATTGTTGACTAAACGAGTCTAAAATAGCCCATAAAATGACAAATTAAAATAAAAGAACTTGAAACCAAATAGCATTTTTAAGAAATAAATTAGTTATATATGAATGTAGAAGTTTACTGAAAGTAAAGCAATCTTAAATGAAAAATCGGAAGAGAAGTGTTGCACTTATTAAAGGAGCGTGATACCCCGTAGCTACATAACAGGTAATTAAGAGGAGTTGTCCAACGGTTTGAAGAATGTGTATCAAAATAAATCAATGGGTAAAAGTTACGAGAAGAGGTTAGCTAAATGGATCAAATCGGGTAACTTTGTGAGTCAGGTCAGGTTGGCCTGAGAAACTTCTTTCCCGTTCAGTCATTACATTATTTCAGTCAGTCATTTTTTAAGACATAATTATTTAGGAGCCATAAACGACATAGAGTACACACCACTATGGGCAACTTTCAGCCTTCGCCATTTGACACGATTATTTTTAGCTATATATTTAAAGCTACTTTGTGCGCGTTAGACATAAAACATTGACCAAATTAACTCATTCATAAGGGGCGTCAAATACATTATTGTAATGAGAAACTTTACCCTGGAGCTTTGTTCAGGCTCCCGCTAATTGAAAAACATGCCGACTGCTTAAGTGATGAATGAGATCATATCTAGTTATATTTGACGTATGGTACATATCTGATATATGTGACGGTCTGTAGTAACCACTTTCGATATTTTTTTCAAATGGAAGCATAATATTATATAAAATACCGTCGCCACCATTTTAATTTGGCAACAACAATTTATAATTATATTTGCTAATTGATACAAAAATAATATCCTTAAGGTTATAAAACTTAAAGTATGCTTTTGCATCAGCATGGGCAACTCATTGTAATCAGTTAGAACTTAACCGATGTTATATTTTTTTATGCTTCATACATATCTGATACGTATGAGAAAACATGCCTATCTGCTTAGTTATGGCCTTACCTGAGCTATAAGTGATGTATGAGATACATATCTGGTATTATATGACAGGCTAGGTGAATGCACAAAAGAAGTATTTATATTTTGTATGTTGCATACTTACAGCGCTTCGGCAAGATGAGCAAAGAACATAATTGCCTAACTCCTTTCGGCATAGAGACCTAAATTTTTATTTCATGATTGTGTACAGGAAGCTCCATTCATGGGAGCAGACGTATTTCAAAAGATGGCATCTTCATCGATACTTCCAACTTGTAAATCCCTGCCTGATAAAAGAGATTATACATTGTATTTCTTATCAATGCTTTGTGAATAATATCTTTATCCAACACTCGAAGTCAAATGTGTACCATTTGCGAAGGAAGGATACTTTGATTTTTAGGACTGTTTCAATCTTATTTTGGGCGTTTTTTCTTATAGTTACAGGTTATATGTTGCACACTTTGTAAATATATACAACCTTAACTACTTGATTTAAGATGCATTACTTTTAAGGAATCAAATTATTTGAAGGAGAAGTGATAACATAAAAGAAGAAAATTATTTGAAGGAGAAGTGATAAACCTTATAAGCAACATCAAAGAATGGAATATGGTTCTTCTCTTGAATGACATCAATATTTCTCCCATTGTTCGGGAGTTGGATTCAATGCGGTTGGTTGTGAGCAACCATGAGAAGGTATAAATGATCTTCAGGAGCTTTTTTTTCACACCCTTGGCACCATATGATAAATTTATTTGTATATTGTAGAGGCTGGTATTAAGTAAATTTTATGAACGGAACTCCCATGACAAACAGCACCATTTCTTTTTATGATGAAATATGTAGCATTGATACACCAACTATCGAGATAAAAAAAATTTATCTTTTTATGTCTTCGATCATCCCGTCAAAGTCTAGCCGACTGTTTTTGGATCTTGTATCGATACTCAGGGACCAAAGGAACTCTTAGCATCATTGAAAATATTCTTGTGATTACTGGCAACATGATTTTTTTGCAACTTCTAATCCACATTTCCTACATAAAATAACTAAAAACATAAACCGAATTGGTGTTAGAATTTATACACTAAGTTGGAGCTGATATAAGAACTATAGCTTTAGGGAAAGTACGATCAATCAGGCTGCATCAACACGAGGGTCCGTGCATGACCTTATGCGATTTACATCGGGTGTAAACCAATGTCCATCTTGATGCATACGTGGGTCGTCGAGGTATATAGATTGAAGATATGAGGAACAAGACGTGAGAAATAAAGGTTGAAGGTTATTTTGTGTTTCTTAAATAGTTGAGAGGAGGTTATAAGAAATGAGAGGAGGATATGAGAAGAAAGTAAGTGCTTCGGGTATATAGGTTGGAGAAATGAGAATGAGGTAGGTGCTTTGAGTGTATATGTTGAAGGAATAAGGAAAAGGTAGGTGCTCCATATATATGGGTTGGAGGAGTGATAAGAAAACATAAGAAATAAGGTTGAAGTGGTTTTGTGTTTCTTGGATAATTTTAAAGGAGGTCGTGATAGATGATAGGAAGGCATGAAAAGAGAGTAGGTACTTTAAATATATAAGTTGAAGGTATGAGAAGAGGACCTTGAGGTTGAGGGTGATTTTGAAGTGGAAGAGGTGAAGTATTAGGAGCTTGCATCATCCCAGTGAAGTCTTCTATCATCACAGTTTAACCAACTCCATACTATTTATCCACGTATCTCCTAGCTCCCCCTTGCTCATTGCATTCCTATGATAATTACATTCCTTGTATATTGACTCTAAGGATCCATGAATCAAATAAATTCCCATCAAAAAAATCAAGACGTTCGATGAATGTGATTTAAATGAGTATGACGCTTGTAAGTGCTCCCCCTCGGTGTATGCTCCCCCTTAATTGGGGCACCAAGTAATCGAGATATAGATGTGTGCTACAAAACAAAGTTAGTAGACAAGTGCATATATATATATAGCAAGATATTAGCAAGTAATTAGACATGCACTTTTAGGTGTTATTATTCTAAAATATGACACTTAGAAAAAGAATTAGAAACTAGACACATGCAACCATTATCTAAAAATCAATAAACTAAATGATTAAAATAAAAAGACTCGAGACATATGTTTAATGACTGAGATTCAACCAAATTTTAATAAATGAGAATGGGATTCGTTTATTGATTGACACACAAAAATTATAAGAATAACCTTTTAAAGGTAGACGAATGACGCTTAATATCTTGGCAAGATATGACAAAATATATACTTTAAAATGATAAAAGGAAAAATAAAATGAGGATGGAGACGATATGCTCTTAGATTTGAATGAAGATGATTTCATAGAGCCGAAAAGTGGGGAAGGATGAGATAGTCTAAAGGAGGAACGTGTTGACGAGAGATTGTTAGAAAAGATTGATATATCATTTGCACTAACAATTGATGTGCAGGTGATCATATCGAGACAAAGGTGGATGATTAGGAATTCAAAGGTTTATTTGGTGTTTTGTTGGTTGACAATGTTAAGGAATAAAGTAGGATGTGAAATGAAGTGGTAGTTCTTTCATGGTGGAAGAATAATGAGAGACTCAACAACGTGGTTACTCAATAAAACTTGAAGATTGAATATCTTCTTGATGTTCTTCACTTTCTAGAAAGTGGAAGGTTTTGCGAAGGAGTAACATTTGCATTTCGCAAATTACTTAAATATTTCAGATGAAATAATTAAGTTTTCAAGAGATATAAGAGGAATTTTAATAGTAACAAGACTATAGAGGCGAGAAGAAACGTTTATAAGTGAGAAGAATCGTCTATGAATTTGAGACAAGACGTATGCGAGATGTAAGGACCAAGGTTTGTATGTGAGGGGATTTATTATGAAGTGATGGATTGTAAGTCTATCAAATATAAGAAATGTGTTTGATAATGAGACGCATTACATTATGAAATTCACTTGACTCTTGAAAACATAAGCAACGATGCTTATGAGTGTTAGGATATGAGGATGACCCATTGATCTATAGAGAGATATTGGGTATAGGTTTGGGTGTAAAGTAGATGTCAACTCGTAGCAGAAGAGAGAAAAAGTTTGGTTATGGATTAATAAAAGAATGAGCGGTATTACAAGCTTGCTGCCAATGGTCCCAGATATATCCGGGGGCCGCCAGAATAGATCTGGGGGACGGCGAACCTGTCACACCCCCAAACGGGGCCTGGACGGAATACGTGTCCGAGGGCGTGACGTCATAACAATCCGATCACAAAGCAATAGCCGCCAGAATAGGTCTGGGGGCCACCGGACCGCCAACAGGAGAGGAGTTAAGGACTTGACGAATTTTGTGAGAGGAGTGACATTTTAATTTGCATTTTGCCAATTAAAAATGCTTAAAATACTTCAGACGAAAGTAAGTAAGTTATCACGACGGAATGGATCACTGACTAGAATCGAGAATCAAAAGAAAAAGAACGAGTGCGATTTACGGAATGTGTTCCATCATTCCTAAACCTTGACGAAGATAATTAAATGATTCTCGCTTAAGGGGTAAAGAAAGAATTTCGGTGATGTTATCTTCAGACGCAACCTTTTTTATGGATATGTTTCCTTTTGGACATTGTCCTGAAGGAAATGGTGACGTATATTCGGTGTGTTCCGTACGCGCAAAATAATAATAATAATATAATAATAATAAAGAAGATAACAATGATGATAGAAGCGACGAGCTTGGACAATATCAAGACGGTATGGTGGTTAACGTACCATAAAACTTACACTCACAATGTTATATAGGTTTTCTCGGAGCATTGCGGAATATTCATAGAACAAACTCCACGCCCATCCCCCTCTCCCACCCCCCTCACACCCTTCCCACCTCCCTCCCACACCCCCACAGACCGCTAACAGGAGAGGGCTTGGTTTTTGATGAATTTTGTGAAGGGAGTGACATTTTAATCTGCATTTCGCCAATTAAAAATGCTTAAAATACTTCGGATGAAGTAATTAAGTTGTCACGACACGGAACGGAACACGGACCAGAATCAAAACTAGAAGAAAAGAAGAGAACGATTTATGGAATGTGTTCCATCATTCCTAAATCTTGACGAAGATAATTTAATGATTCACTCTTGAGGGGTAAAGAAAGAATGTCGGCGATGTTATCTTTAGACGCAACCTATTCGAATGGAGATGTTTCCTTTTGGACATTGTCCCGAAGGAAATGGTGACGTATCATCGGTGTGTTTCGTACGCGAAAATAATAATAATAATAATAATAATAATAATAATAATAATAATAATAATAATAATAATAATAATAATAATAATAAAGAAGAAAACAAACGAAGATGAAGGCGACGAGCTTGACAATATCAAGACGGATGGTGGTCTTCTCGAGTATTGTGAATGTTCATAAAACAATCTTATGACGAGGTATAAGGTTATCTTAAAGGTGATAGCGGAAATAGTAGAGGAAAGAGATTAGCCATCTCTATGGTTGTAGAGGCGTGGTTGAGTGAGAAGGAAGAGGTGTGATCGAAAGATAAAGAGTGTTTTCGTCAAAGAGAAAGAATGTTTTCTTCGAAGAGAAAGAATGTTTTCGTCGAAGAGAAAGAATGTTTCGTCGAAGGGATAGAATGTTTTCGTTGAAGAGAAAGAATGTGTTCGTCGAAGAGAAAGATGTTTTCGTCGAAGAGAAGAGGAGTTGTCGTCGAAAAGAAAAGGAGAGCGTTTTAACTAATGTTGTTAAAAGGCTTGAATAGGGATTTTCGGATATGACCTTTAACGTTTGCGATTGCAAGTTAAAGATACTTGAATATCTCGGATGAAATATTTAAGTTGTCAAACCTACTTGGAAGGGTATTAGATTTGCATCTAACTTTTCCGTGACAAAGAGTGGATTATTTGGAAGAAAGGGAGATGGTGATTAAAGAAATGTGTGAAGGAAGACTCTAGAAGATTTAAGACCATTTTATGACTCTTTTGAAAATTTAGATTAGTGACCCGGACGCGAAGAAAGATATTCTAGTGTGAGAAAATATATACATAGATGTGTAAGAGTGTATGACATCTAAACCTTATTTATCATACATTAACCTAATATAGTGTAGGTGCACAATTAACATGTAAGTTATGTAAGATGACGCAAACAAAACATGATAATTTTAAATGTAATCATCATGTAAAACATGTTAGAATTTAGCATTTAGGAGCATGTGTTATTTAGATAAACTAATAGATATTTTTACGGGTTATACCACGAACCCAACTTCACTCTTGGAGGCAATTTAACCGTTAGGTCAAATTGAATTTCTAGTGCTATAGATTCTCTAGTAGTCATTCTCATGTTAGACAAAATAGAATTCTTATATTTGCCTAATGAAGTGTAGCAAAGATAAAATTTGTATTATCTTTTCATAGAGGGCCTAACATGACTCAACTAACATGCTTTAATTCCGGTTCACATAATCCTAATCAAGATGTGTGGAATTCTACGGTTGAATGAGAGAGAAAGCAAATTGTTGTAGGTATAAGAAAGAATGAGTCATCTAGGACCTAGGAGTATGCTTAAAAGTGACAATGTGTAATGCTCTATATTGAGAGTGTTCAAAGAATGCACCTTTGCATGTCTTTTATGAAAGAAATCCAATTAAGGTTATTTACCTCAATAGATCTTGTGTTTGTTTCTTTGTAGAAATAATGATGATTAACTAAAGTTTAGTTACATCTATGTTAGACTTTTAAGCAAGAGATTGACAAGAGGAAGATGTTTAAATCTAATGCCATAGGGCGGATCTACCTAAACCAAAGATGAATTTAGGACGAGGGATCCATCGATCCGTGGAGGTGCCAAATTTGGGCAAGGATCATTTTTCCATTATTTGGGAGATGGTGTTGATATTAGGTTATTAAGAGAAACTTATATAAGTTATAAGGATTCTCGGTTTGAGTTTTCGGAAATGACATCCAAGTCTTGCTCATCAAGTTGGAGTACTTATGAGTTTCCTGATGGAAATTTATAAGTCGTCAATCAATCTACTCATAGTGTGTTAATTTTAGCATGTAAAATTTGACCATAAAGCTTAATAACACAACATTTTGAACACTTAGTCTTCAATGAGACTCTTCATGTGCACGTGTGAGTTCAATTTGATGATATCTAGTTAGTCTTACAATCGACTTCGTGGATTTCATATAATATACCAGGATGTTAACATGAGTAGACGTGGAAAATATCTATGGTCCATTTTATATTGATATTTTCTGTGATCTAGATAAATCCTAGTCTCGATTTCATGTTTATATTCCAATTTTGTAATTAGATTGAATGGTGAGATTGATTATCGTTTGGATAATAATCATCTTCATATTCAAAATCCTCTTACGATCACTTATTGAAAGAAAGCACAATGATGGTTTGTGAAATATGTTCAATTCTTCCTAATCCTAACCTTAGATGGTTAAAGGGTTTCTCCATTTAGTGAAGAAGACTTATTATGACTTATTTGATAAGTAAAGAGAGTTATAATGATAAGATAGTTTGAGTTTTGAGGTGCTTTTGAATTGTTTAAGCAAAGTACATATGCTTTAGGCATTTGCACATGTCTAGAATTTCCGAGATGAACAACATTACCAATTTGCATGCAAAGATAAATTACTTGAAGTATTTGGACAAACATACTAGTCGTCAATCTCTACTTCCATTGTGTATTTTATGCATAATTTTCCAATATTTAGAACACAACTATTGACAAGTAGAACTCAATAATACATCATCTACACAAGTGTAGTTTATGATCCGATGCATATATTATCGTTCTTGAAATGATGTCATATTTTCATATCGATCGATTAGTGATTGAGTATGTAGGTTTAAGAATAAAATCTTTTGTTATATATTGATATAATCTTAAAGCAGAGGACAAATAAGAAACCGAATTTCTATCCATTACTCGAAAACTTGTCCACTTATATTCGATAAAATCACATCAATCATAGATTGAATAATGAGTTGATAAGTAATTCAAAATCTATTCTGACCCTCACGAACACTCTTTTTAAAAGAATACAAATAAAGAATTTCATAGGTATTCCCCTAAACCAAAGACTAGTTGTAAGTGTAGGTTTGATGAATAATGACAAGTTTAAGTTTTTATTTAATAAATTGTAGATATATAATGCCTGTGCGGAAAAACTATTTGTTGTTATGCATATAATCTCCTAGGTTTTGACATTTTATTAGTATATGAATGATTTTTCTAACCATTTTAATACAACACACATCTTTTGTAATACACTATATGTTTATAAAAAGAATATAATTATGTGTGTATGTTAGAACAATGCAAGCACATCAAAGTTTTAAAAATATATTTCATTTTACTTAATTACCAATGTATTAATACAATCTTATATTTTGTTTAACCAACTCGAGGTCAAACAACGCAAGATGATAATATATGTTAACATTTTGTTGGAAGAGAGATAATGTAGTTTGAAATATTTTAATGATGGTTTTAACATATGATCTTAGGACATTATTTTTTCACACACTTGACAAACTATTAAACTCTCTTCCTAAGTGGTTTACAACTCTCAAAATGATCTTACAAGATGTTTATTGATAACACTTTAAATATAGAGATCTATGTCTCCCCGCACACTCATCACCCCCTCTCCGCTATATGCAATGCACAAACATTTTTGCAACTTAACGCAAGAAATCTAGCGTAATTCCTATAAGGCATAATCCGAAAAACTAGTAACATACAAATAGCATACATGGCACATGTGTTTAGATATATGATTAGCTCAATTACAAATAGTAATGATTACTTATTAATATCTATTAACCAAGTTGAAACAAAAGTAAACACACATAATCATCTAGCATACACCAATAAGGATATTCGTCGTTGTTTTATGTATTAGATATAACGATGTATACTTACTTGATTTGATTAAGAAAATAAAAATAGTCCTCCCCATTTTAAAAATTAATTAAGATCAATATTTTGAAAGAACAAATACACTATCTTTCAAAAATATATCAATTAAAAATGCCCGACTCAGAGGAAAAAGTAAAATACAAGTTTTACGTTAAAACGGAACTAAAAATTTTGACCACTATGTAGTATTTTGTATTTCTGACTTATTTAAGTTTAGAATGAAGACTTGGAATTATTTTTAAATGAAAGTAGACTCAATTCTCTTTGAAATGGAGGGTGTCACGACTTCTACGGACTTACGATTGATTTTATATGATTTTTCGAAGTTTGCCAAATTATGCTGAAACAGACAGGCGCCCCCCATAAAGGTGACGGCCCCAAGATATATTAGGGGGCCGCCCAGACATTATGGACCGCCACCATGACCAAAAATCCCTTTTTCACATAAAATAAATAGGTAACTTAATGTGGGGAACGTAGGACTTAAGGGAGTTGTTCAGCACATGAAACACGTGTTTATTAGACATAATTTTTACTAATAGGGCTTACAAAGACGTACTTAACACTTCAAATCTTTTTGAGAATATTTGTCATTCAATCTATTATACGAGGTAATAATTAACAACAAAACTATACGAATCATGCACAAAACACTTTTCAATTTAATCCCCCTCATGGGTAATTTGAATACATGATTCGTACTCTATTATAAAACCATTTGTTTTGAAAGCTAGAGCGACGTGGCTCTGATACCAATTGTGGAAACCGTAGAGGGGGGTGAATACGTTTTATTTTAAAAACTTTAAATCTTTATGATCAAAACGCAATCAAGTAACGTACTATGAAATGTCGATAATAGGTTTTACAACAACTACACATATCTTAATAATACAAACTCAACCACAATATTAACTACAAAGTAGTACACAACCTTAACTAACAATATAAACATAACCATTCACACAATCATAATCACAATGCAAGTATAAAATAAAACGGTAAAATGAAAAGAAGATAAGTAAAGCGAAAAGGTAAAAGAAACCCAGCAAATCATCACGGTATTTATAATGGTTCGGATCAGCGACGCTCCTCTTCGCCCAACTCACTATCTGATTATCCAACTCGAAGTTACTTTCACATAATCAACAAGCCCCATTCGGCAGAGAAAACTTATGGCCTTTGCTTACATTATTTTCCGACACTAAGCTAGATGTCGAGTTCTTCTTCGGGTACAACCAAACCCATTATGTTTTATGGCCCAACATAACAAACCTTGTGTTTTATGGCCTAAACACATAAACCGTGTCGCTTACATTATTTTCCGACACTAAGCTAGATGTCGAGTCCTAATTATTACTAGAACCAATCTACCACCTCACAAATGTATTTAAGCCTAAAATACTAACCAACCCACAATCAACCCATCCAAAAATATACATCATTTGGATCTAACACACTCCTAAAGATTGGAAACAAGGACTCGTTCTATAGTGTAATAATGTTACAAATGGCCTAACTAAACTACGATAACTTCGATCTTGAAGAAAGACCGAAGTTCTCTCTTTCACTTGATGTAAATAATTAAAGGATAGAAGATTTGATCACATTTAAACAAGATTAACCAAGTTGAATGATCAAAGATTTAGAGAGATTTAGTGAGATCTAGAGAGAGAAAGAACTGAAAGAAAATCGTGCAAGACGGGTTGTAGAAATCCAGTTGGAGATGAGCCCCGACTATTTATAGGATCAGAAAGCGCCCCGACTGGCACCGGCGGTCCCGACGGGCCCCAAATATAGTTAGGGGGGCCGCGACCCTATAAGGGTCCGCCACTTAAGACAACGTACTTCACTTTTTTGTCTTTTTGTGGGAATGTTGTATCTGGTATAGAAGCTTCCATTTTGGGGGAAAACCAGATTTCAAATTTTATATTTAAATAAAACATTTCTTTTATTAAAAAGTATTTTGTGTTTATTTAATTTAGTGAATTTTTTTTTGTAGAACTGTAATGGTTATGAAAAAAATATATTTTACTTTGATCATTCCTACAGTTTAATTTGTTTTTTTACATACCTTGACTTGATTTACGTCAGGTGCAAACAAATGTCGTTGTATGATGCAGACTCTTGAACATCGAGTGTTGTTGATGCCAAAGTATGCATTGATAATTTGTGATTACGAGTAACTTGCGCACTTTACGTTACATGTTACAAGTTACATGTTTGTCATCACCAAAATGATAAAAATCGATAATTAAATATCGTAATATAATGAACAAACAATCAAATAGTCGTGTATCATTTTAAACAACGTTTGGGTTTGTCGGTTCGTGTCCTAACTCGCTTTAAAAACCATCTTTGTAAGTCTTCTAAATTTTAATTTAACTTGTACTTTTGAATGTCTAATTATGTGTAGAAGCTAGTTGTACGGTGCGTTTTCTAAAAATCAAACACGAAAATTTTACGAAAAGCCCATAAAGGGTATGGTCGTGTATTTTTCATAACACAATAAAAGAGATCAAAGGGTTTGTTATTTATCACATGGTTGTGATGTTCTAAAAAACATTTATTTGCTAAAAAAAAATTTACGCTTATTTTGGTTAGTAGCTTGTTCAACTTATTTATAAGCACTAGTGAGCCTATTTATGGGCTTATATTGGTTCGAAAATCATAAGGACAAAATAATAGTTATTTTTGGTTACTTACCTCCTATGTCGTATTTTTATGGTCTATTTTAATAGCTTATGGTAATAACCAAATGTACTACGTAGCTTATTAGCTTATTTAAAAGCTTAATATATTTGTTTGGGAACTATAGGGCTCATGGCCCAATAAGCCCACTAAGCCGTGGCTTATTGTATCGCTTATTGTGGTTTCGAATTATTTTGAGTAAACTATTTTTGGGCGTATCACTTACTAATGGGCTTTAGTATTAGGACCGAAATCGTATTTATACCTCAAAATAACTTAATGGGGACTTCAATTGGCACAATAAGAGAAAATAAGTCGTTTTTATGGGTTTTGACGGACTTTTGGAAAGTGAAACATACCTATGTAATGATGTTAAAAGTCGTTTTGGGAAATACTGATGTGTATTTTGCTTAGAATATATTTTTATCAAGTTTTAAATTTATAAAACTCGATTACCGATACACGCACTAATGTGTAGAGAACCCGTTCGTAGGGCATATCGTGGAGTAGCTTTGAAAATACGAGGTCGTCAAGCAGCTAAGGATTAATATTTCTAATTTGATTGATGTCACGATTGAAAATGGTTTTAAGATTGATTTTAAGAATTACGGAAAAGTAAATGCAATAAAATAAATAGATAGAAGATATCAGGGAGAAAGGTGTGCTAACCTAACCATTTCATTACCAATGTTATGATTATATTTTCCTGTGCAATGTTCAATTACGAGTTCCATTAGTGGTTCTAAAGTAGACAGACCCGAATTTTCATTTAAGGTCCGTCTTATGCTTACTTTGCGATCGCACATTCCCCTACGATCATACGCGAAGAGGGCACCAAGCTTGCAGTATTAACCCTACCTACCCTTGAAGACCAGTCTAATAATCTATACTGGTTTATTAACCCCTTTGCAAGAAGTTCCCATGCTTTTTAAGTATTTAATGTGACAAATGCGGTAATCTGTTTAATTCCTACACTAGGGATAGATGTCAAGCTACCATAGTACCCTACTAATCCCAGGTTCAACATGGAAGTCTAATATCAGGATTAATAAGATCTAAGCCATCCTCTATACTACCAAAACATAGGGATCAATGAAAGGCTATAAGGGTATCTAACAGAACCATAATTGAATAGGAAATCATAATTATAACAATAGTAACTACATGGTTAGGCCAGCATTAGGAGTGCTTAGCTGCTCATAGTAACATCAATGCAAGAATTAATGAATAAAGACATGGATTGAATCATCATAATTCTTACAAAGAATTAAATGAATGATTAAATATAATAAGTATGCTAGTGGCTTATCCCTTGGACCTTCAAATGAAATTCTTCGAACCTTAGGGGTTTGGTTCACCCCTTATAACTGTGTGTGAAGTGGTGGTGGTGAGTGATGCTGAATGAGCTAGAGGAGGGCTCTATTTATAGGCTTTGAAAGGTTTATGACGTAATCCTTATGGGATGTTACGCCATAACCTTGCTACATACGCATCTAATCTTCTAGGCATAAAAGTATGTTAGGGCGTAACTTTGTCGCCTATGTTACTCCGTAACGATGAGTCAGATACACCATCTCTTGTAAATTTTAATGTTGTAGCGTAATATTGGAGACACTTTACACCGTAAAGGGTGTGATGACTCATTTATTCGTTAGAGTATGTTACGGCGTAATCCCTCGGGGGTGTTACGCCGTAAACTGCCTTGACTCTTCACCTTAGTGCATTTCTTGTCCAAATCCTTATCTTGAGGAATTGCATGTAAACTTTCAAGTTAAAGAATGCCATTGATGGCTAGTCCATCATATATATAGTAGAACTTGATGCACTTCCTTGAATATCTAAGTACATGTTTACTAGTCCGTGAGGCTCACATTAGTTGTAATGTGTAGATATTCAAAGAGTAGAAAAGTATATAAATTTCTACTTGCAATTCATTGGTATAGACACACATTTACTGTTGTCTTATCTAGTAGTAGCAATTCATTTTACTATTGACATAGACACACATGTAATGTTGTTAAAATTAAGTGGGAGCTATGAGCTTATCACCTTGTAAGTGACCTATTTTATTTCTAGATGGTCTTGAAATAATACATTACTTTTCACATATGAAGCATCATAATTTTATAAGAATCATTGCATATTATTCTATTAGATAACTTGTTGCTTTTCTGATGTCGTTGCCTGAAATGTTATCTATACAATATTTATGCATGATTGCTTATTAAACAATAAAGTTCTATATATACTTGTAATGCAAATGTGATTTTAGTTTGACTTAAATCATAATCATAGGTGTGACATTACCATATTATTCATACAAACAAACAAAAACGTGGTGGGCTTATAACCTACTAGTATCAAGATCGTAACGTGACTCATAATATGCTCACTTGTTTGTATAAATGCTTGATCTTGTGTCGTGCACAAGTGGGAGAAATCTTAATTATGTGCAAGGTACAACACATAACAATATGAATAATGTCAAGAAATAACGAAAACCTACTTCATCATATTCACTAAAAGGTTTAACCAATATGCTTGTGTCTTCTTGTAAAGACATTAATAAGAAGTATGTAATTAACTTGAAAAGACAGTTAAAGCCAAGAGTCGGCGTTCGATAATACTTAATTTAAAATGCTTGTGATTTCTTGTATAGACATAAACATAAGGTCCTTGAACTGTTCAAAGACTTATAAAGTAAGCAATTGACTTGTCATGTCTCCTTGTCACGACATGTACATGAAGTCATTGAAATGTTTAAAGACTTATAACGTAATGTTAGTAATTAACGTGCTATGTCTTCTAGTTAAGACATGTACATAAAGTCCTTGAATAATCTCTAAGACTTCTACGTTATAGCATGCAATTGGCTTAAAATTTACTGTAATGCCATTTATGTTTAAGCAAATTTGTGAAGTATGTGAGCCAAAGGTAGTTAGGTTTACTAAGGAATGTGATACATCCTCATAATCATAATCCATTACTCGATAGAATACTTAACAATCGCTATGGTATGTCTGATTGTGTAAAAACAAACTCTTGATATTTTTTGATCTTTGAATACTTAACTACCATATCCTAATCTTTAACATGTTAGAAAAATTAAGTAAGTGTCCCACATGTTTTAACTCAATATGGTTCCAACCAAGAAGTAACCTAATACAACCATCAAGTTCTCTGGAATGGGAAACTTCCCATTAAGTCTTAACTGAAGTTCTGAATTTGTTAAGATCACGTTAAGCGTGTTATTAGCAAACTAGAGTCAAGAACTATTAGCATATATTATACATCCGAAACAAGAACAATTTTATTGTTGCTCAACTTGCTGTGTATTTGGAGAAAGTCTCCTCTTAAAAGAAGCAAGTGGGAGCATCTAATTTGGAGAAAGTCTCTTCTTACACAACCTTCTGAATGCACTAGCGAACGACATAATGAATGTTGAGATGTAGTCCATGAAAGAAAATTATTTTTGGAATTTAATTGATCTTTCAACAATCGGTAAGACTGAGAGGTTAAATTGGTTCTTCTAAAAAAAGACTAACATGGACAAAAATGTACACATATTTAAACGCGCAGCCTTATGTTAAAGGTTAACAGTAACTCAAGCGATTGAATCTGATTAAATCTTTTTTTCCTTGCATGCGTTAAATGAATAAAGATATAATTACCATACTTGATTTCATGAATATGAAATATGGCAATCAGATGTCAAAACTCCTCCTTGAATGATTTCCTTTGCGAGGACATTGTGTAATCATAAAGATTTATGAATCCAAATAATCTCTAGAAAGTATGCAAGCTGTATATATCCAAGTATTGATTAGAGCATGCATCTAGGAGCTGAAATCTTAAGTTTAAATCAATAATTTGATTTTGATTAAAACAAAGATAACTCCTGAGTACGCCTTAAAGCTAGTCAGAGCCTTATGTTTTGTCTTTCTTATATCTCATATGTTGTCAACATATTAAAAATAATATTTCACCTAAGCTAGATTTTAATCCTTAGTTTGGAATAATATTTATATCAATAAATATAAGAAATAATACATACAACCTTGGAGCATATGTTTATTAGGATAGACATACGCGATTAATAAGTCTAACACAATATGACACATCATTGAGCAATACTCAAAGTTCTATCTCACCTGATGAGATTGAACACATGTATGAAAACATTTAGTTTAGCTAAATGTTTCATTATGTAAGTCATGATATGTATTATACTAATTGTAACACTTGCATGAATGCAAGATGAACCTACAACCATAGTAACTAAGTGAAAGTTGTTAGACTACTATTAAAAGAACATTCTAAAAGGCCTGCAAAGGACTAAAGAAATGTTCATCGTTGATGGATTTTTAATAAGGAGATTATAGTTGAGTTTATACACTAATGCTTATTTTGATTGAGATGATTCTCAATCTTAGTCATAGCATGATTTCATCCTAAATGATAATACTGTTGACTAGACATGCTTGATTGAAAGCACTGTTGCACTATTCATTAAAGAATAAGAATACTTCACAGTTAGGGTAGCTGTTAAGAAGACTGTCTTATATAAGTGGTTTTGCTTGCTTTAAACAACCTATGTAATGTATTGTGGCGATGCTAGTGTTATTGTATTAGTACTTAAACGCATATATACAAAATGACAATCATCGTATTATTCAAAAACCTTCATTGCTTGTGAGTTTTAAAACAAGAATTCTCAAAGTTCACTCAAATGACAACTTAGTTGGTACTTTTTACAAAGTCAATGTCCTGTACCAAACATGTTAATCATGCTAGGAACATTGAACTTCGACATGCTAGAAGTCTCATGTATATTTGTTTTTAGTATTTAGATAATGAAACGTTAAGCAGTTGTATTAAGCAATGAATTGATATACCTGGTATGATCGTCTTCATTTATACAAATGTGTTCTATATTAGCATGTTTAAATCCATGAATAATTTATTTATTCTAAATCGTCCATAGTCGGTTAATGATAAGGGAGTATCATTGAAATAAGGCAAATATGAGGTCATATTCATATGGTATGAATGTTAATAGATGATACCGCCAAACTCATATGTTGTTCATTGGATGAACATTGGACTAACCCAACCTACGAGTATTCACTACATGGATCGGTGTCAATAGTGAATCTCGCAAGTGGTTATGTCTCTCATCCTCATACTTGAGATGCAAGTAGGTTTTGTGTGTGTGGAATGTCAATCTTTGATATGGTTCAATGTTGACCTGTTGAAGGCTTCTATAAAGGCCATTTTTAGGAGGGATATGAAACACATAATGGACACGTGCAGTCAAAATAGGATTTGTTTCTCCACATGTTATGGAGTAAGATACTACTAGGCCCCTCAATGATTTGAACAGATGTATGTGTATCTGTAACACCCCTAATTTTTAAACATATAGCAGCAGAAGCTAATCTGGGGTATTACTTCATAGTACAACAGTCATAATCATAGAAAATGAATCATAAAGAGACGTTTTTGGAAAATTAAGTTATCATTTATTTATTCATCAGAATTTTTACAAAAGAGAGGTCCCAAAATCTAAAAACATAAAGTGAATGATAACAGTTTAGCCATCTTCAAGTCCGTGCCACTCCGTGTCATAATTTGCTCAATTACTTAAGATAAACATGCTAAAAAGGTCAACATAATGGTTGAGTGAAATTCATAGGTTTATGATAAATAGTGTGAATACAAGTCATCATGGATAGTGGGTTACGTTGTTATACACCCAAAAATAGTGATAATTGCAATGAGTATAATTATTATAGAAAATAGTATCAATAGTGTATTATTGCGTCTAAGCTCATGGAACACAAACTGACTTATGTATATATCAATAATGATATATATAATTATAATGGCCCCCGGTGTAGGTAATTGCCATATACCTATGAGATTCAAATATAGTGCGTCTGGTTACCTCTCCGGCTAACACAAACGGGATTCATCAATCCCGATAGATCAATCCACAATATTCGTGTTCACTCATAAGTGATTAATGGTCCATGATAGTGGGGTCTTTTGGCATAAAGGGACTTAGATCACAAGCAATAATATATCAAGATAGCATACATTTGGAAAATACTTGTATTCATAGTTTATAGCATGTATCCCCCTCGCGGGTTTATGAAAATATTAGAAGATTTAAAATGCGAGGCTATGAACTCACCTTAATAGTACAGGGAAATCTGATTGATGGCAAAAGTATATGAAATGAAAGTAACGGCTTCGTCACACAACCTAGGTAATATGTCAAGTCTTAGTTTGATTGGATATGTTTTATGTCATAATGAAATATCACTTTGATTGGATTTATTATGGAAATATTGTATCACTGTTTGGGCCATCATAATTCAGAGGTCATGTAGTAAACGTTTGAGGAGCCATGACACTTTAAATCGTAAATCCAGTAAACTCGTCAAAACGTATACTCAAATGAAACCCCTTACATGAAGCTCCCTAGTAATGTGATACATTATAGTTTTAAGTTTCTTCAAAAGCTAGAATAATTTATATATATTTTTATAATTAATATAAAAATATAATATTTTATAAGTTTGCAAAATTGGCAATATATACCCTTGGTTTATAAACTTTTACAAGATTAGCCCTTTATATAAAAAGTATATATATATTAAACCTTTAACTTTGAAACTTGGCAAAATAGGTCCTTATAGTTATAACTTTAAGAAAATAACATTTTTAGCACCTTTTGTTATAAATTTCCAAAAGTTACAATATATACCCCTATGCATGAAAACTTTTGCAAAACAAGTCCAAAAAGCCATGCAAGGTTACTTTAATATTCCAAATGATATTTGCAGGTTATAGCTTATTAGTATAAGCTAAAATAAGAAGTTTTAACGCAAAAAAAGTTTAGAAAAAGGATCTGTTAGCTAGAAAATCAAAACGGGTCGTTTTTAGGGTTTTTATAAAAAACACATAGGTTTGAGTATTCAAAGCTTCAAACAAGAGTTCATATATGATCTTAAGAGTATTATGAACATTATTGTACAAAATATAAGCTTATGGAACAATATCTTAGGCTTACTTCAGCTAAAATGGGTCGAAATGGGGTTTTCCGGTTTGTACGCCTAGTAACGACTTCAAGGCTTCGTTTTTCTTGATTCTTGGCTTCTATTCTGAGCTTAGGGACTTCTCTTGATCTTCTATTGCTGCTATGGAAGGCTATAATTCCATTTGAGTGTATGAGACGAGATGTGTGGGATGAAATGAAAAGGGTGTATGTTCCGGCTATTTATAGGGCTTGGAAAGCCTTTGTGCCTAAGTTTCCTAGTTTGATTAGTGTCAAGGATAGAGAGGATGACTAAGGGATGCTAGATGGTGAGTATGGAAGGCTAGAAACTAGACATGAAAGGTGTATGGTGGTGAAAGGGTCATGGCTCAACCACAAGGATGACAAGGAGGTTTTTGTTCACAAGTAGCTTACAAGGAGGTGATAGAGGTGCTTGTAAGCTACTTGGTTGGATTCTTGTGATGTCATAGAGGTGCTAGGGTGCTTGATTGAGGTGCTTGGTTGCTTAAAATGGGTAAAAATGCAAGAAAATGGGTGTCGAGTTCATTTCATTTCGGGTTAGGGTTTTAGGGTTTTAATTCGTGGATTAGGGTTAGGATTAAGGGTAGATTAATGTTTAGGATTAGTGTTTAGGAGTGAGTGTTATGTAAGGCTTAGTTATTAAGGTTTAGGGCTTAGTTTTTTTAGGTTTAGGTTTGTTTAATGTTTTTATAGATGAGAAGTTAGGAAGAATTGAGGTGTTGAGGGAGGTGGGTGTAGTGATAGGGGAGAGATATATATCTGAGTATAGGGTACAGGGTTATAATACTGTGGGAGAGTTATATAATCTAGTGGGAGGTGTATAGTCAGTAGATTAGAGCGTATATTTATTCTAATAAAGCTTTCAGGGCGAAACTTCAGGGTAGATACCATAAGATAGAAAAGGAGTTTACAGACAGTTCCATACACACTTTAAGGGCAACTCGAACAATGTGGCAGGTAGTACTTCGTACCTTGTGCTAAAGTGGTGTAAAGTTTAAATATGGTTTAGGAGTTTAAATGACCTAATTAGGTTTTTAGGCACGATTACCTTGTACATTGTGTGTTTAAGAGTTGTACATTAAATTGGAGGGAAACTATAATTCAAATATTGTGCATTGTACACTTGTACACATGCTTGAAGGTTTGCACATTCATTTTTATATGTATACATTACATATAATTAGGGTTTTAATGTAAACGTTAACGTTTAATGCTTGTTTTGATATAACGTTTTGAAAAGTACATTAAATGGATAATGTACTTGGTAAAAATGATATTATGATATAGACTTGACATATTAGGATGTTTACATGATATAAACATAGATATAGATGGCATTGATAGAGGTTGCGTGAGCTCGTTTACTTTAGAGATGCAAGTTACATTGCATAATGAGATAAAGCAAAACATTTCCCTGTAAGAAGGTGATATATTTATAATAGATGGATATTACAGTGCATCTAATTTAATAGATGGATAATTACATTAATGAAAATTGTGGGTTGTTATAGTCTCCCTCCCTTAAAGGAAATCTCGTCCCGAGATTTAGTCGAATGATAGAGTGTAAAAGTTTAGAGATTTATTCATATGAGGGTAATATTGACAATGATTTCATGAAGTAAGGGATTTGTTCGTACAAACGGATCACAAATTGTCATATACTTAAGCCTACTTATTTATAACTTGTCACTTACAAAAAATGAACTCACAAACATTATGTTAACATTTTAAGCATGTATTTCTCAGGCGCTTAACTTTCTATGGCGTATTTTCAAGTACATGGAGTCTACATTCATTCAAGATACTATTTTCATGGATTTCATTGCACTATTTATCCTTGTTGTATTAAAACATGTATTTCCTTTTGATGCAAACTTATGGGACGAAGTGTTAAAAACTTATTTACTTTTATCAAATCAACGAGGTATCTTTTTAACGACTCATTTAGAGGTCGTTCTCTTTTATTCTTGTGCTTATGTATTATGAAGTAACTCCCCCGGTTACCTTTCCGCTACCATATATTTTGGGTGTGTTACAAATTGGTATCAGAACCAGGTTATAGAGAACTATGTTGCATATTTTACGTAGACTATAACCATTTCACAAGCATTGCATCACATAAAACTTTTTTTCTCATGTGCATACACACTACTTGCTTACATGACTTATACTACGTTTACTTTCCTTTGCGTATATTTCACACTTGTTTTATATAAAGGGTATTTATATAAATACTAGAACTTTTCTCAAGACATTGCGAATGACACGATGGTCTTTAAACTTTTTCATGACTTTACATAATACCGTTTTACATAACATTAAAACTTGTCACGGTCTGCCAATCCCACTAGTTACCTTATCATTCAACTCCGAGTTGAACACCCATCTTATATTATTGAAACACCTACGCCATCTTGCGACCCATCGCCTAGAATCATGCCGATTAATTCAAACTTGACTTTAACCTGTCACCTCGCAACATTTCATCTTTGGAGCATGACTTTTTGAACTATACCGATTCTATTTTTTACTCCTCTGATTTTGAAGAATCATGCCAGTCACAAGACAAGGAAT
This sequence comes from Tanacetum coccineum, assembly GCA_026074375.1. Lineage (NCBI taxonomy): Eukaryota > Viridiplantae > Streptophyta > Magnoliopsida > Asterales > Asteraceae > Tanacetum > Tanacetum coccineum. The sequence continues at coordinate 58,687 of BQNB010006030.1, forward strand.
GACTACCGATTCCATTGAAGAGTTGATAGCCCAACATGTGACTGATGCGTTGGCAACTTACGAGACTAATCGAAACACCAGGAATGGAAGTGGTAATGGAAGTGGAAGTCAATCTGACAGTGGAAGTGGTAGCAGAAGGACCGTGCACACTGCTCGGGGGTGCACGTACAAGGAGTTCTTAAATTGTCAACTTCTTAATTTCAAGGGTACTGAAGGGGCTGTAGGATTAACCCAATGGTTTGAGAAAATAAAATCTGTATTCCATATCAGTAACTGTGATGTGGAGTGTCAAGTGAAGTATGCCACTTGTACATTACTGAATGGTGCTCTAACATGGTGAAACTCCTATGTTAGAACTGTTGGACATGATCAACATATGAGATGTCATGGAAGGATTTGATGAAAATGATGACTGAAGCTTACTGCCCCAGAAATGAGATATAGAAGCTAGAAAATGAGTTGTGGAACCTAACGATGAAAGGTACTAATGTTGTGGGCTATACACAACGTTCTTAAGAATTGGCTTTGTTGTGCCAAAGAATGGTTCCCGAGGAGGAGGATAAGGTGTAAAGGTACATTTAGGGTCTTCCCGATAATATTCAGGGGAATGTGACTTCGTCCAAACCAACAAGACTCCAAAAGGCAATTTAGATTACAAATAGTCTAATGGATCAGAAAGTTCATGCTTATGCTGTAAGGAAAATTGAGAACAAGAGAAGGCTAGAGAACAATACAAGAGATGACCACGCACAACAACCACCCTACAAAGGGAAAAACCTAGTAATGGCCTACACTGCTGGGCCTAGTGAGAAAAGAGAGTATGCTGGAACCCTACCTCTGTGCAACAAGTACAAGTTGCACCACAATGGATCGTGCACTGGAAAGTGCGTTAATTGTAAGAAGGTTGGTCATCTGGCTAGGGATTGTAGGGGTACCACTACTGCAGCTGATCAAAGAGCCCCCGTGGCAAATCAAAGAACCCTCACTTCCTTGGAATGTAGGAATCAAGGACACTACTGTAGTGAATGTCTGAAATTAAAGAACCAAAACTGTAGAAACCAAGATGGAAGTAGTGAATCACGTGGAAGGGTGTATGCTTTGGGAGGAGGAGAAGCCGATCAGTCGCCTAACAACATTGCATATGATACTGATGCTTAAAGAGAGATTTTTCTCGTCTTGCCTAGTGAAACCTAAGTTGGAACCTTATTAGACTATATTCCCTAGAGAGATTTACTTTGTACTTTCCTTTAAATTTCAATGTACCATGTGGATGTTTCAAATTCTCTATCAAATTAAGTGTTATGACAATTTCGTTTATTACATTTTATTTCGTTATTTATTTATGCAAACTACTCATTAAAATTATCATCGTCTTATAAACATTTTCACAACCACTCTATAAACCATTTTTATATTACCTTATAAACTATTTTATTATCATCATATAAACTATTTTACCATCATCTTATGAGCTATTTTGATATCATCTTATAAATGATTTCACTATCATTTCACAAACTATTTTGTTGTCATCCCATAAGCTAGCTTGCATTCACCTTATGAATTATTTTGTTACATTATATGACTATTTTGATACTACATTATACGACTATTTTGATACTACCTTATACATAACGCTGGTTTGAGGAAAATGAGCATTGCATCGTTAGTCCTCAATTATACATAGCCTGATCACCTATGTCTAATTCAGGAAGGACCATGCCATGCTGAGAGTAGTCACCTTAAAACTTTTGTCAAAATCAATTTTCCACTTATAACCAGAAAAGCAAAGTTTTTGTGTGCGTGTTCATAAAACGTGTTTGTCACGGGAAACTGAATTAGAAATTATAGTAACTAAGTAGACCTTTACATCACCTTACTACATAGAGTAGACATCATCTTATGCCAAATCTATGTCAAAAAATCAAGACGCATCACTAGTCACCCTAGGACAATCCGCCATCGAGCTTGCCCGCCATCAAGGAATCTACTAAATCACCCATTCAACGTCGACGTAATACCGTAAAACTTAGTAGTTGTGACGCCATCATAGGTATAGATTCGTAATCACCCTGGAAGGGCAAATATCATAGCTGACGCTTTAAGCCGAAAGGAACGGATAAGGCCACTATGTAACACCTCCATTTTTGACATATAGCAGCGGAAGCTAATCTGGGGTATTACTTCATGGATCAATAGACATAATCATAGAAAACAACTTAAAATAGACGTTTTGGAAAATTTAGTTATCATTCAATATCATATCAGAGTTTTACAAAAAGAGGTCCCAAAATCTAGAAACATAAAGTTTGAATGATAAGAGTTTAGCCATCTTCAAGTCCGTGACACTCCGTGCCATAAGTTGCTCAATTTCCTAAGATAAACATGCTAAAAAGTCGACACAATGGTTGAATGAAATTCATAGGTTTATGGTAAACAGTTTGAATACAAGTCATCATAATAGTGGGTTACGTTCTTACACCCATAATATTTGGAAAAACTCAATAGAACCGGGAGTCTCTATCCGAAGACATACTGGGAACTACTACCCAAAGAGATACTAGGAGCTATTACCCAAAGAGATACTGGGAGCTATTACCCAAAGAGATACTGGGAGCTATTACCCAAAGAGAGACTGGGATGTCTTATGGGGAAATGGAGGTAACTTAGGAAATAGGATAACATATAGTTGGAAAAACACTTGTATTCATAGTTTATAGGATGAATCCCCAACGGGATTTAGAAAACATATAAAGATGGGACTATTCACAGTGATGGAACCATATCATATATCAAAATCACTTGTTATAAAATAAACGAGTATGTAAAAGAGTTTGTGAACAAGCATGTATCCCCCTCGCGGGTTTATGAAAACATTTAAAAGATTGAATGCGAGGCTATGAACTCACCTTAATAGTACATGGAAATCTGATTGATGGCAAAAGTATATGAAATGAAAGTAACGACTTCGTCACACAACCTAGGTATTATGTCAAGTCTTAGTTTGATTGGATATGTTTTATGTCATAATGAAATATCATTTTGATTGGATTTATTATGGAAATATCGTATCACTGTTCGGGCCATCATAATTCAGAGGTCATGTAGTAAACGTTGGAGGATTCAGGACACTTTAAATCGTAAATCTAGCAAACTCGTCAAAACGTATACCAAAATGAAACCCCTTATATGAAGCTCCATAGTAATGTGATACATTATACTTTTAAGTTTCTTCAAAAGCTAGAAGAATATATATATATATTTTTATAATTAATATAAAAATATAATATTTTATAAGTTTTCAAAATTGGCAATATATACCCCTGTTTATAAACTTTCACAAGTTTAGTCCTTTATATATAAAGTATATATAATTTAAACCTTTAACTTTGAAACTTGGAAAAATAGGTCCTTATAGTTATAACTTTGAAATAATGACATTTTTAGCCCCTTTAGTTATAAATTTCAGAAAGTTACGATATATACCCCTATGCATGGAAACTTTTGCAAAACAAGTCCAAAAAGCCATGCAAGGTTATTTTAAGATTCCAAATGATATTTGCAGGTTATAGCTTATTATAATAAGCAAAAATACGATGTTCTAACCTAACAAAAGTTTAGAAAAAGGATTCGTTAGCTAGAAAATCAAAACGGGTCATTTTTAGGGTTTTTATCAAAAACACATGGGTTTGAGGATTCAAAGCTTCAAACAAGAGTTCATACATGATCTTAAGAGTATTATGAACATTATTGTACATAATATAAGCTTATGGAACAAGATCTTAGGCTTAATTGAGCTAAAATTGGTCGAAATGGGGTTTTCGGGTTTGTACGCCTAGTAACGACTTCACGGCTTTGTTTTTCTTGATTCTTGGCTTCGATTCTGAGCTTAGGGACTTCTCTTGATCTTCTATTGCTGCCATGGAAGGATAGAATTCCATTTGAGGGTATGCGATGAGATGTGTGGGATGAAATGAAAAAGGTGCTTGGTTCGTGTATTTATAGGGTGAAAACACCCTTGGTGCTTAAGTTTTGAGTTTTATTAGTGCCAAGGCTAGTTAAGGTGACTAAAAGGGGCTAGTAGGAAGAGTCTTGAGAGCTAAAAGAGTATCAATGAAAGGTGGAAGACTTTTTGGGGTCACGGCTACAAGGTGGTGACAAGAAGGTGTTCTAGAAGCCTTGGTGCTTAAGGGTGGTGATGGAGGTGCTTGTAAGCTACTTGAGTGGCTGCTTGGTTGCTAGGTTGGGTGTAAAAATGGGTCAAAATGGAAAGAAAATGGTGTCGGGTTGGTTTTTCTTTTGGGTTAGGGTTTAGGGTTTTAAAATTTGGATTAGGGTTAGGAGTAAGGGTAGATTAAGGTTTAGGATTAGTGTTATGACTGATATTAGGGTTTAGGATTAAGGTTTAGGGCTTAGTTTTAGGTTTAGGGTTTAGTTTTTAATTGAAAGTGAAATTAGGGTTTAGGGTTTTGTTTTATTATTTAGGGTTTTAAAACATGGATTAGGGTTAAGATTATAGATAGATTAGGGTTTAGAAGTCATGAATTAAGTACTTGTACCTTGTGTTAAAGTGGTGTAAAGTTTAAACATGGTTTTAAAAGCTTAACTGACCTAGGTGTGACTTTCTTGCATATTGATTTGTTACATTGTGCTTTTAGGAGGGTAAGATCTTCACAATGTGGTGCATTGATACTTGTACACATGCTTAAAGGACTTGTACTTTCATTTTATATCAATATACATTACAATATAAATTAGGGCTTTGATTAAACAACGTTAACTTTTAATGCTTGTTTTGAATAACGATTTTGAAAAGTACGTTAAAATAGATAAATACATAGTAAAAACGATTTAGGATAGGAACTTGACATATAGGATATTTTACAATGATATAAACATATATATAGAAAGCATTGAATTAGAGGCTCGCATGAGCGCGTTTTTACTTAGAGATGCAAGTTACGTTTGCATTTAGCAAAACAATTTCCATGTAAGAAGGTGCTATATTTATTGTAACCGCCCCGACCCTAAAGGGTAGAAGATTACAAATATGGAGTTACAATCAAAGGCGATACTGATCATAACACAAGCTTAAACACGGAAGTCTTAAATAAATAACCAAAGGATAATAAGTCAACAGACATAAGGTACATAAGTTTCTCAAAAGTACAGAACATAAAATAAATAGAACCAAATCAATCCAAACGAAATAACAAATTCTTGAAAGCAACAATTCATAATCAAAAACTAAGATCTCTAGGGTAAGTCCACACACACACTCATAATCTGAAAGCACACCCCAGCTCTAGCTAGAATACCTGCCGCAGAAAAGAAAGTGCGCTGAGCTTTACAAAGCCTAGTGAAACAGATATATAAAATCGAAATGCCCAATAAGATAACGGAAGAATCAAAGGATACGATATAAAGGTACAAAGGATATCACAATACAATGATCAAAGGGTACCAAATATAAGGTAAGATTAATCAGGAAGATCAAAATCATAGTGTAGGTTTTTTTAAAAAAAGAAAAAGAATCAGAGAATCAAATTAATTTAAGTTCAATCACCAGCCCAAACAAATCATATCATAGTAACCATTGAGTCATGAGCTCCAAAGTCCTTTTGTGACAAGACGTGGATTGCACCCAATCATCATCACCAAATATCTAAATACATAATTATAATCCATCGAATACAAAACAAATCTAGGATGCAACCTATACGCCCCTTAAACAAATAATAGTCCTCATAATAGCGGCATATAATATCAATGGGGGACAGCGTGAAAATCACTCACTTCACACATGATGTTCCAAGCCAATAGGTGCATCAATGACACTCCCATGTTACCTTCATGGCTAGGAAACAAATATGGCTTGGTTCTCAAACTGAAGGGGTTCAAAAGCAAAGTCATATCAAAAGTTCATTTCAAAGGGATCATAGCAAAATGTTCAATAACAAAAGGTTAAATATCACCAGGTTCAAAATCAAGGTTCAAATATCAATGGTTCCAAAATAATAAAAGGTTTAAATATCAAAGGTTGCATAGCAGGGTTCAAATAGAACATAATGACAGATCATATAAGAAAGCCAAGATAAAAGGCTCAGAGCAAATGTAGCAAATCACATAAGTAATCAAAGATAGAGAGGAATATGTCATGAGAAACCTTAACGATAAGGTCAGAATATCTGTACCTTATTCCGAAGCAAAGCAATAACCAAAGAAAACACCACAGGAATATCAAAATCACTCCCTCTTGACCGAACCTAAAGAAATGATGAATTCGAATTACAAACCATTCATTTAAGTTATACTTTCCATTTTTAGTAACTTTCCATTTTTAGTAACTTTCCATTTTTAGTAACTTTCCATTTTTAGTAACTTTCCATTTTTAGTAATATTCATCATTTGAGATTCTATTAAGTATTTTGAATAGCTTAGGGACTTAATATGCCAACCTTACAAGTTTAGGGTTAAATATGACAACTTTCCATATTTTAGGGTTTAATATACAAAATCAACAATTTTATCTAGGTTAAAAGTTTAAATATCCAAAGTAATCACATTTTAATCAGATTATACCTTCCATATTCTGTATTTACAAGTCACACACCTAATATTACATAATTTACATATTTATTCTTTGGTTTATTAATTACTTAAACATTATCTTAATTAACCATAAATACAAAACAAGCCCTTAATAGATTCAAGTATGACAAAATCATACTTTATACATAAAAACTAACCAAACCTATACTTTTTCAGAATTTTTTTTATTTTTATTTTTATTGTTTTTTATTTTACATATTCAAGTCCGTCTATTTTAAATTAATTAATTTTCTAAATTACTTATAATGTAATTAACCATTTTAAATCCCAAAATAATATCAATATGACCTTTAAACCCCCTTAACTTAATTTATACAGAAATATACTAAATATAATAACATGTCTAAAATAGACCCCATAGTTTCATAATTTACAAAACAAGTCCTTATACCTTTTATATCACAATCGGCGAACAATTAAATCCACAAAACCCTAGTTTAATTTTTCCAAACCTCAAACACAATTATTTCCCAATAATTAGCATTTATTACACCTGGAAAAAATAGCAAAACCCTAAACCCTAATTCATTTTTCACCTTTTCTTGTGTGCCCTTTTCTTCCCTTATTTCGAATTCGGCAAACCACACTTAATTCCCAATAATTATTCGAATCAATTCTAAAATTTTCCACAATTTTTCGTCTGAGTATATGTGAATATGAACAACCTTAGAAAAATATAAAATCAAATTTTATAATTATTTTATATGCCGATTTCATATTAAATCCAAAATTAGGGTTTCGAATATGATTTGATTTATAAAATCAAAATAAAATGCATGAACATTTTTACCAGGTATATAACGAATTAATATGATGAAACATGAGTTGAAAAATTACCTTTGATGATCCTTAGTGAATTTATGAATTTATAGAAATTCGTTTTGCTTATACGAACCCAAAAACAATAGCCAAAATCGACAAAGCCTTCATGATACATCTCCCACTATTTTTCCCACACTCCTTGACCTTCGAATCACCTTAGAAAAATCGTGCAAGCCTTGGAAAAATTCTATGCCGCCTCTTTTATTATTTAGGGGTTTTCGGTCTAATATATTATTTAATAAGTTTACATGAGAAAAATGTATAGTAAAATATAAAAAAAGATTTGGCCGATTTTAGGGTCTTCAAAAGAACTAAAAATCATGGATTTTATCTTTTCCTAAGTTAATTTTCCTACATCTCCATATTTTTATTTTATTAATTTGTAATTAAAAAAATACATAAATATAATTATTTTCAGCATAATCATAGAAAAATAATTATTGATTATTTTTCTTATATAACATAAAGTATTTTAATCTTAAAAGAAAAAAATTCATAGTTTGCCCATAATATTGTATTTTTTTGTTGGAGTGTGGGGGGGGGGGGAGGGAAAGGGTTGTTGGGTGGCATAATTTTCTACTAACCTTTAAAAGCAATTTTAATTAAGCTTTTATTGAATTTTCTTGCATTAGGGGGTATTTGGTAATTTTACACTTTTTGAGATTTTTGAGGTTTAACAGCTTCTTCCCCTCTAAAAATAATTTCGTCCTCGAAAAATTGCAATGACCGGAATGATAACGGAAATGAAAAACGAAACGACCATACCGAACAAGGCAAAGAAATTGAGGATAAACTAAGCTCGCATAGATCTCGTCTCCCAGGTAGCCTCACGCTCTGGGTGATTCTTCCAAAGAATCTTCACAAAAGGAATGACTTTGTATTTTCTCAATGACTTCTCTTGACGATCCAGAAATGATTCACAGGTCCACGGATAAAAGAACATATCAGGCGAATCAGATCCAAAAAGGATAAGATGCGACATGGCAATGGATATAATGGATCTCCCTCAAAAGAGATACATGAAAGACATCCGTAACGTGCGATAACTGCGAGTAATGCCAGACGATACGAAACCTCGTCCAATAACGTTCCAAAATTTCAAAACGACCGATGAAATCTAGGACTGAGCCTTGCCCTTGATCCCAAACTTTGTATCTTCCTCTGAATGGCGCAACTTTACATAAATACACGATCTCCAACTTAACACTCTAAGTTACGTCGATGCTTATCACATAACTCTTCTAGTCGCGATTCTAGCCTCTTTCAATTTCTCTTAGCAACGGCCGACTTTACTCATAGTAATCTACGATGAGCTCCCGTGACCGTTCAATCAGACCACCCCCGACGCTCACCTACTTCATCCCAGCAAATAGGTGCTCGACATTTTCCTTACCCATAACCAAAGCTCGTAAGGTGCTGCCATGATGCTACATGCCAACTATAAGAGGCAAACTCCACCACGCACAAATGATTCCTTTAGAATTCAGAGCAGTTTGGGGTGGGGAGTTAGGGGTCCACTACCTGTCCTTCTAAAGGCACAAGCCCTCAACAAATCTTCCAAATCTGAGGGGTTCTCTCTGACTGACCCATCGGTTTAAGGATGAAATGTTGTACTGAACTAAGACGAGTTCCCCAAGCTTCTGTAATCCTTACCAAAAACGAGACGTAAACATCGATCTCTGTCGACACAATCGAAGTCGGTGTAAGCATTCAGTCTAACAATTTTCCAGTCGAAAAATCACCGCCAATTTACTATACCACAGTTATATCGAATAGGGTAAAGAAATGAACAGACTTTGGTTAGCGATCCACCCACCACCCAAATCGCATCATGTCTTTTCTGAGTATTAGCAAACCAGTAACAAAATCCATGGGAAATCTAACCATTTCCACATAGGAATCTCCAACGTCTTGTAACAACCCACTAGCCCTCAGAGTTCAATTTTTGACCTGCTGACAATCATACGCACTTGGATAACAAACGATAGCCACATCTTGCTTCATTCCGTTCCAAATTTCCCACCAAAAGTAACTGTTTCAAAATCTCTGTACAATTTGTTTAACCCTGGAAGAATAGTAGAATGGAGAACTATGAGCTTCCGTCTATACCTTCTCAGCGAATTTCCTTATCATAGGAACACATAAGCCATCCTCAAACCACACAACACAGTCATCATCGACCTGAACTCAGAATGTTTACCGTCATCAACATATCTGCACAATAGCCCAACAACTCACCCGTCGTCCTTTGTGCTTCTTTGATCTTAGCATGAGTAGTACTCTAGAATGAAGAAATGTAACCTCATACTCGCCCAAAGCCCCAAACCACGGTACACAAAGCTCAACATCAAAACGCTTCTAAATCACGAAGGATTATGGAATCAAAACAAGCTATCATCCACAGATTTTCGACTAGGTGCGTCGGCAACCACATTAGCCTTGTTGCCCGGAATGTGTACTAACACGATGATATGTCATAACCTTTCAGAAGTTCCAACCATCTTCTCTGTCTCATTTAAAGCTTCCTCGCTGAGTAAAAATATATTTGAACTCTTATGATCTGTAAATATTATCACAAGCCTTCACCATACAAATAGTGTCTGCCAGATCTTCAATGCAAAAACCAACCAACGGCAGCTAACTCAAGAGCATGGGTTGGATAATTACTTCATAAGGCCCCACCTTTCTTGAAGCGTAGGCGATCACCTTCCCATGTTTGGCATCAAAACACAACCAAACCTTTCTTCGATGCCACACTTTAAGATCTGAAAACCACCGGAACATGATGGAAGAGCCAGTATCGGAGCAAAACCAATATCTGTTTCAATTCTCAAAATCTCCAACTCTCATCCGCCACACAACTTCTCACCCATACTCATCAGCTGGTAAGAGTAAAGCTCATCGGGAGAAACCCTCAACAAAACTTTGTAATAGCCAGCAATGCTCCAGAAAAACTTCTCACACTCCGTCACCAGAAGTAGGTCTCGTGCCATATTGTGAAAGCTTCAACCATTGATGGATCATAATGATGCCCGTCTGCAGATAACAATATGAACAAGGAAAGCGACTTGCCTGTAACCAGTAACTACGCACATAGAAAATATCGTGAAATTAATCGAAAACATTCGGCAAACAACTTCCTTCTGTCTAAGATCTCCAACACAATCCGAAGATGTATGCTCATGCTCTACTTCAAACTTAGAGTAAACGAAATGTCATCGATGAAAACAATAACGAACTTATTCCAAGGTACTCGTTGGAAAATACGGTTTCATCAAATCCATAAACACGGCAGGAGCAATTAGGTTCAGACCGAGGGGCATAACCCAAGAATTCGAAGTGACCATAATGCTACTAAAAGCAGCTTAGAGATCTCCAGCACTCTCACATCGAAGCTGATGAAAACCAGATCGCAATCATCTTAGAAAAATATTGGCCCTTGCAGTCTTGGCAATACAAATCGTCGATTTCGCCAGGAAGAGGATAGCGGTTACAGAATAGTAATACGGTTGAGTCTCGGTAATCAATACACATCGCATGCTCCCATCTTTCTTCTTAACAAATAAGACCTTGCACCCCATGGTGAAAACACAGGGTCTAATAAAGGCATTCTCCAACATCTCCTGTAACTGCTCCTTTAACTCCTTCAATTCAACAGGTGCCATACGATACGGAGCCTTTGAGATAGGTTCAGCACCGGGAATTAACTCAATGCCAAATTCAATCTCTCTAGCCGGAGGAAGTCTAGGAAGTTCATCGGGAAAAATATCAGCGAATTCACAGAACAACAAAAGAATTTTCAATATTAAGGACTCTCCAAAGAATTTGTCCATAAACCGAACCAGAAAACTTTGGCACACATTAAGAAATCGAGGTACTGCCTTCAAAGCCAGATGACGTTAATAACGGACTTAAGCGCTGAGGAACCATGATAAACAAATTCAGGTTGGCGAACGTTACCAAAGATTACAGTCCTAGCATAGCAGTCAATGGTAGCTCGATGAGAAGCCAACCAATCCATGCCAAGAATCACATCAAAGTCGAGCATATGGATTTTAAGAAAATTAGCAGGATTAAAACGGTCCATCAAAACGGTATAGGGCAGTAAACATATTCATGGACAATGAGCATATGATTCTTCATTGGGGTAAAATGATTACAATACGTCAATATTAATTTTTGTATGATCACATTAAGATTCTACGGGTAGTCACCATCTGAACGATCGAGAAAACGATTAGCAAACGAAAACAAGATAGTTACTTGAAAGAGAGTTACGGCAGAAGGAACCTAGATGTCTACCCATCCTCACAAGGTCATATAGCTAAGCTCTAAGGTCATAAGACCACTCGTCCATGAATTAACACTGGCAGCTCTGATAACCATAATTGTAACGCCCATGACCCTAAAAGGGTAGAAGAATTTACAAATAAGGTTGTTACATCAAAAAGCAAACGTAACATAACACAAGCAATAAACAGCGGAAGTCTTAAATAAAAAACCAAAGGATAATATTCAACAATGACTTAAGGTACATACGTTCTCAAAGGACAGACATATCCAAACGAAAATAACACAATGTCTTGAAAAAGCCACAATTCATATATCAAAACTAAGATCACTAGGGTAAGTCCACACTCATCCTCATAATCTGGAAAGCAAACGCAACCCCAGCTCCTAGCTTAGATACCTGCCGCAGGAAAAGAAAGTGCGGCTGAGCTTACAAAGCCTATGAACAGATATAATATAATCGAATGCAAAAGATAACGGAAAATCAAAGGAAACTATATAAGTACAACGAGATAATCACGAATTCAAGATCAAAGGGGTACAAATATAAGGTAAGCACAAAAAATCAGAAGATCAAGCATAGTGTAAGGTTAAGATGATCAGAGAATCAAATAATTAAGTTCAATCACCAAGCCCAAAACAATCATATCATATAATCATGGAGTCATGAGCACCAAAGTCTGTTGTACTGAAAGACGTGGAATGCAACCCAACACAGTCACCAAATATCTAAATATAATAATTCATAATCCTTCGAATGACAAAACAAATCTAGGATGCCACATACCCCCTTAAACAAATAATAGTCTTCATAATGCGGCAAATAATATCAAATGGGGGACTGCTTTGATAAATCACTCACTCACACATGAGTCATGCCAAAAGGTGCATCAATGACACGGCCCAAGTAACCTTCATGGCAAGGAAACAAAAAGTGGGCCTTTGGTTCTCAAACTGAAGGGTTCAAAGCAAAGTCATATACAAAGTCATTTTCTAAAGGGATTCATAGCACAGGTTTCAATATCAAAGGTTCAAATAACAAGGTTCAAATATCAAGGTTCAAATATCAAAGGTTTTAAATATCAAGGTTGCAAAGCAGGGTTCAAATAGAACATAATGACAGATCATATAAGAAAGCCAAGATAAAAGGCTCAGAGCAAATGTAGCAAATCACATAAGGAATCAAAGATAAGATGAATAAGTCATGAGAAACTTAACGATAAGGTAGAATATCTGAACCTTATCCAGAAGCAAAGCAAAACCAAAGAAAATACCAACAGGAAAATCAAAACACTCCCTTCTGACCGAACCTAAAGAAATGATGAATTCGAATTACAAACCATTCATTTGAGTTATACTTTCCATTTTTAGTAACTTTCCATTTTTAGTAACTTTCCATTTTTAGTAACTTTCCATTTTTAGTAACTTTCCATTTTTAGTAACTTTCTATTTTTAGTAATATTCATCATTTGAGATTCTATTAAGCATTTTGAATAGCTTAGGGACTTAATATACCAACCTTACAAGTTTAGGGTTAAATAAACAACTTTCCATATTTTAGGGTTTAATATACAAAATCAACAATTTTCAAGGTTAAAAGTGTAAATATCAAAGTTTCACATTTTATTCAGATTATACCTTCCATTTTCTGTATTTACAAGTCAAACCCTTAATTTTACATAATTTACATATTTAGTCCTTTTGGTTTATTAATTACTTAAACATTATCTTTAATTATCCATAATTACAAAACAAGCCCTTATAGATTCAAATATGACAAAATCATACTTTATACATTAAATACTAACCAAACCTTATACTTTTCAGAATTTACAATTTCAGTCCCTCTATTTTAATTAATTAATTTCTAATTACTTATTATATGTAATTAACCATTTTAAATCCAAAATAATATCAATATGACCTTTTATACCCCCCAACTTATTTTATACAGAATATACTAAATATAATAACATGTCTAAAATAGACCCCATAGTTTCATAAATTACAAAACAAGTCCTTATACTTTTTATATCACAATCGGCTAACAATTAAATCCACAAAACCCTAGTTTAATTTTTCCAAACCTCAAACACAATTATTTCCCAATAATTAGCATTTATTACACCTGATAAAAATAGCAAACCCAAACCCTATTCAATTTAACCATTTTTTCTTACTTATTCCCTTATTTTCGAAATTCTCAAACACACTTAATTCCCCAATAATTATTCGAATCACTTCTAAATTTTTCCAACAATTTTTCTGAGTTATATGTGATATGAAAAACCTTAGAAAAATATAAAATAAATTTTATAATTATTTTATATGCCGATTTCATATTTAATCCAAAATTAGGGTTTCGAATATGATTTGATTTATAAAATCAAAATAAAATGCATGAACATTTTTCCCAGGTATATAACGAATTAATATGATGAAACATGAGTTACAAAATTACCTTTGATGATCCTTAGTGATTTTATGAATTATAAGAATTCGGTTTGCTTAATATCGAAACCCAAAACTAATAACCAAAAATCTAAACAAAGCCCTAATAAAATCTTCCCACTATTTTTCCCACACTCCTTGACCTTCGAATCACCTTATAAAAATTGTGTAAGCCTTGGAAAAATTCTATGCCACCTCTTTTATTATTTAGGGTTTCGGCTAATTTGATTTTAATAAGTTTACAAATGAAAAATGTATAGATAAATATAATAAAAGATTTGGCCGAGTTTTAGGGTCTTCAAAAGACTAAAAATCTGATTTTATCTTTTCCTAATTTATTTTCTACTTATCCATATTTTATTTTATTAATTTTGTATTATATAAATACATTAATATAATTATTTTTGGCATAATCATAGAAAAAATAATTATTGATTATTTTCTTGTATAAACATAAAGTATTTTTAATCTACAAAATTTTTCATATTTGCCATATATTGTAGATTTTCATAATTCTAACCTTTAAAAGAATTTTATTTAAGCTTTTATGGAATTTCTTGCATTAGGGGTATTTTGGTAATTTTACACTTTTTGAGATTTTTAGGTTTTACATTTATAATAGATAGATATTACATTGCATCTAATTTAATAGATGTATATTTACATTGATAAAAATTACGGGTTGTTATAGTCTCCCTCCCTTAAAGGAAATCTCGTCCTGAGATTTAGTCGAATAATAGAGTATAAAAGTTCAAAGATTTATTCATATGAGGGTAATATTGACAATGATTTCATGAAGTAAGGGATTTGTTCGTACAAATGAATCACAGATTGTCATATACTTAAGCCTACTCATTTATAATTTGTCACTTACAAAAAGAAGCGTCCCGATCCTTGTAACTGAGAAATTATAAATTCATAGTTCGGTAATTTATAATTGCCTTATTCAAATGAAGAAGCGTCCTAATTCATTTTAATAAGATGATTATAAATCATCCTACATAAGCATAAAACATGATATAAAAATGGTGATGTGTAGAAGATGATATGATTTTTCAAAATCATAAAAAGCGATGGGAAGAGTAATGAGATATTAATTACACAGATGCCCATATTATCAGTCGAGGATATTTGTTTTTGCATAAGTGTTTCAAAGGTAGGAGGCGATTATTTAGAGTTGAATATAATAGAACTAACGGGATTGACAAACGATGTTAAGTTTTGATATCATCAGACATCAAGGCGTAACGGAATTACCACTTTATTATTTCATGGATAACTTTATCTTACATATCTTACATCATTAAAACTTTACAAGTGTTGACACTTATGCTACATGTCTCATGGTAAGATTCTAGATAAAAGTAATAAATGATAGGATAGTAGCTTGGTGTTTGGGGTTTTTAAACTTATGAAGTGGGTTTCAAAAGATCCTTCATATATAAGTGGTGGCAAACTTGAATATCTACGAGAGTTGTTTCTAGGGTAGAAATCCTAAAGTGAACAAAATCAATCTTGTCTCTTAGTAAGTAGGCTCCCCTATGGCCCTGTTATTTGCTTTTGAGCATTGATTTGCCTAATACCCTTTCTCTTTATAGGCACTATAACTTACGAGTACTAGTTGTAGGTTGTTTCCAGTGGTTGGTCTTTTGTTTTTGTAGTTCCTAGTCAGATGACCAACCTTGTTGCAAGTCTGACGCTTGACAGTGCAAGGTCCTATGTGATGCAGGGTGTACCTTTCTCACAAGGGATGATTTCCAGTATACCCATTGGTGTCAGCATAAGTCCTGAAGGTTTCTTGCCTCTTATTCTGCTGTTGGTGGTGATCATTGTTACGGTTGTGGTTATCTTGGTAGTTGTTGTTGTTGTGATTGTTGGAGTGGTTATTGTCATTGTGATCATTAGGGTAGTTGTTGTTTTTGGTGGTGTTTCTTTCATCATTAAACTTTCATTTGTGATCACTTAGTACTTGGACTGGAGTGTGCTTTGTTACCTGATCCATTAGCCTTTGGGCTATGTTAATGGCTTCCTTTATAGTTTAAGGCTTTGAGGCTGTAACATTCCCTTCAATACTTCTAGGTGACCCTCCGATGAAGGCTTCTAGGAGTTTCTTGGTGTTTGGTACCATGTTCTAGCATAAGACTGCTAATTCTTGGAATCTTCTAACATAAGGTTTAAGATCATTTCCCTTTATAGTCAGATTGTAAAGTTCATCTTCCATCTTTCTGACTTTAGTTCGAGGATAATACTTATTTGTTAAGACCCTTTTCAGTTCAGTCCAAGTGATCCTATTGGCTCGATCTATTCTAATGGGTTGGGTGTATGCATTCCACCAGGACAAAGCATCACTAGTCAGGGTACCAGTAGCAAATGTTACTTTATTTTCTTTGGTACATTTGCTTTGAGAGAATACTTATTCGGTTTTTTCAAACCATCGAATGAGGCCAATTGCTAATTCCGTACCATTAAAGTAGAAAGGTTGACAGCTTATGAACTCTTTATAGCTTCCCGTTTTTTCTACAGGAGTTCCAGTAGGTCTGGTATTCCTATTGGGATTACTAGTACTTGCCATTGTTGTAGCTTATGCTTCTAGAGCTGCGGTGACACTGTCAGTAACTAGTTTCTTAATGGCAGCCTGAGTCATGGCCGGTGCTTCAGATGTTGATGTCCTTTTGGGAGGCATTCATACATCTAGTGGTTGGATTCTCAAAAGCTGTAAATGACACAGATCTAATTTGGTGGTTCTCCCTTGTTGTTTTTAAGTTATTGAATCTCATTCAGAAGACCCTTGATGACAAACATGGATATTCTCAATTATCATTTCCAGAGATGAATACTTTCACAAGCATCTGACTCATTAGGTTCCTCGGGGTCTGGTTCACTTCCTAGTGGTCGCGGTATGATCCATAATGAGTTATCTAACTCTGCAAAGATAGACTTATCAAAGGATAGTCTGGTGGTTATGTAGTTAACCTAACTGGTGATGAAGATCCTACTGATGAAGATAGAGATATTGGAATGGGTGATTCAACAGGAGTCTCAATGTCTTTAGGTGGTGAAATCTCCTCGGGAGGAAAGAAATCTCAGGAATAGTCCGGTGAAGTCGGGGTATAGTTAGGAGCATTTGTAGAGGAAAAAGCATCTTCCACATCATAATTAGAAGGGATAGAAGGGTGGGTGTATGAAGACATGACTGTATAACAACCTAGTGGAAATAACATAAGTTATTTATATAAAAGTATAATAGTTATGTATTATCTGCTACACAAATTTCTTACATATACTATTCGGGGAAATGCAGTGACACGGAGAACTTTCTTGGATGGAAAAAGTAGTTATAGTTTAGGTTTTACCCTTGTTCTCTATAACCATGAGCTCTAATACCAATCTGTAACACCCCCATTTTGGTACATATAGCAGCGCTAGACTAGGGTAGTCCTTCATGGATCAACAACATAAACAATATAAAAAGACTCAAAAGAGACGTTTTCTGAGGAAAATTTAGTTATCATTCATATCATACCAGAGTTTAAAAGCGACGTCCCAAAATCTTGAACATTGAGTTTGAATTGATAACAGTTTAGCCATCTTCAAGTTCGTGTCACGTCCTGCCATATGTTTTGCTCAAATTTACCTGACATATACATGACTCCGTGCCATAAGTTGCTCAATTTCCTGAGATAAACATGCTAAAAAGTCAACACAATGGTTGAGTGAAATTCATAGGTTTATGGTAAACAGTTTGAATACAAGTCATCATAACAGTGGGTTACGTTGTTACACCCATAATAGTAATAATTGTATGCATGTACAATTAACATAGAAAATAGTATTATCATGGAAAACAGTATTATCATGGAAAATAGTATTCTTTCCCTAAGCTTATAAATCACATATTTACACTCAATAGAACTGGGAGCCTCTATCCGAAGACATACTGAAAGCTACTACCCAAAGAGATACTAGGAGCTACTACACAAAGAGGTACTAGGAGCTATTACCCAAAGAGATACTGGGAGCTATTACCAAAAGAAATACTAGGAGCTACTACCTAAAGAGATATTGGGAGCTACTACCCAAATAGATACTGGGAACTATTACCCAAAGAGATACTAGGAGCTATTACCCAAAGAAATACTGGGATGTCTTATGGGAAAATGGAGGTAACTTAGGCAATAGGATAGCATATAGTTGGAAAAACACTTGTATTCATAGTTTATAGCATGAATCCCCCACGGAATTTAGAAAACATATAAAGATAGGACTATTCACAGTGATTAAACCATATCATATATCAAAATCACTTGTTATAAAATAAACGAGTATGTAAAAGAGTTTGTGAACAGGCATGTATCCCCCTTGCGGGTTTATAAAGCATTCAAAAGATTTAAAAGCGAGGCTACGAACTCACCTTAACAGTACAGGGAAATCTGATTGATGGAAAAAGTATATTAGGTGAAAGTAACGGCTTCGTCACACAACCTGGGTAATATGTCAAGTCTTAGTTTGATTGGATATGTTTTATGTCATAATGAAAAATCACTATGATTGGATTTATTATGGAAATATCGTATCACTGTTATTAGGTTGGATGCAAATCGGGCCATCATAATTCAGAAAGGTCATGTATAAATGTTTGAGGAGCCAGGACACTATTAAAAAATCGTTAAATTCATCAAACATCGTCTAAACGTTAATAACCCAAATGAAACCACTTACATGAATTCGCTCCCTAGTAAATGTGATACATTATAGTTTTAGTTTTCTCAAAAGTAGAATAATTTTTAATATTTTTATATTAATATAAAAATATAAATATTTTTAAGTTTGCAAATTGGCAATAATATTACCTTTTTTACAATTTAGTCCTGCTATAAAATAAAGTATATAAAATTAAAACTTTAACTTTGACACTTCGAAAAATAGTCCTTTATAGTTATTAAATACTTTGAAATATGACGATTTTCAACCCATTAATTATAAATTGTAGAAAGTTTACGATATATAATACCCCTAAGATTCATGGAAACTCTTTTGCAAAACAAGTCCAAAAAGCCATGCAAGGTTATTTTAAGATTCCAAATGATATTTGCAGGTTATAGCTTATTAGAATAAGCTAAAATAAGAAGTTTTAACGTAACAAAAGTTTAGAAAAAGGATTCGTTAGCTAGAAAATCAAAACGGGTCGTTTTTAGGGTTTTTATCAAAAACACATGGGTTTGAGGATTCAAAGCTTCAAACAAGAGTTCATATATGATATTAAGAGTATTATGAACATTATTGTATAGAATATAAGCTTATGGAACAAGATCTTAGGCTTACTTGAGCTAAAATGGGTCGAAATGGGGTTTTCGGGTTCGTACGCCTAGTAACGACTTCAAGGCTTCGTTTTTCTTGATTCTTGGCTTCTATTCTGAGCTTAGGGACTTCTCTTGATCTTCTATTGCTGCTATGGAAGAGTTAGAATTCCATTTGAGGGTATGAGATGAGATGTGTGGGATGAAATGAAAGGTGTATGGAATTCGGCTATATATAGGCTCAAAACACTTGGTGCTTAAGTTTTCTTGGCTTCTAAGGGTTTGATAAGTGTCCTAGCTAGCTGAGGTGACTAAGGAGGGCTAGTATGGTGAGTCTTATAAGCTAGAAACTAGCCATGAAGTGTTGGAAGGTGTTTTGGAGGCCACGGCTAAAAAAGAGAAAGGAGGTGACAAGGAGGTGATCAAGGTGCTTGTAAGCTACTTGGTTGCTTGCTTGGTGATGTCATAGAGGTGCTAGGGTGCTTGCTTGAGGTGCTTGGTTGCTAGCTTGGGTGTAAAATGGGTCAAAATGGAAAGAAAATGGTGTCGGGTTGGTTTTTCTTTCGGGTTAGGGTTTAGGGTTTTAAAATGTGGATTAGGGTTAGGATTAAGGGTAGATTAAGGTTTAGGATTAGTGTTAGGACTGAGATTAGGGCTTAGGATTAAGGTTTAGGGCTTAGTTTTAGGTTTAGGGTTTAGTTTTTAGTTGAAAGTGAAATTAGGGTTTAGGGTTTTGTTTTATGATTTAGGGTTTTAAAACATGGATTAGGGTTAGGATTATGGATAGATTAGGGTTTAGGAGTCATGAATTAAGTACTTGTACCTTGTGTTAAAGTGGTGTACAGTTTAAACATGGTTTAGTTAGGTTTTTTAGGCATTATTTGCTTGTACATTGAGGTAAAGAGTTATAACTTGATTCAAGAGGGAAAAGATATTCAAATTGTTATGCATTGTAAAACTCATGTACCATGCTTGAAGGCTTTGGCACATTATTTTATATGTATTAATTACATATATTTACGGGTTTTGATGTAAAAAGTTAAAGTTTATGCTTGTTTTGAGATAACGCTTTGAAAAGTAGTTTAATTGGATATGTACTTTGGTAAATGATATTAAGATATTGAATTGACCATATTAGGATGTTTACATGAGGTAAACAGAGATATATATAGCATTATAGAGGTTACCCCCCTCGTGTGCTCATTTTACTTTAGAAGATGCAAAATGAAGATAAAATAAAAAAAGTATCCACTTAATAAGGTGGTGTATATATAATAGATGGATAATACAGTGCATCTAATTTAATAGATGGATAATTACATTGATGAAAATTGTAGTTTGTTATTGTTTTAACACATATTAAACACGATAGGGCTGCATGAAATCTTGATTTATTTATTATTTTATTAGAAAATTATGGCAACGACATGCAACCCTTGCCATAAATAATAAATAAACACCTAGAATCAATACTAATGTTACTTGATAATAAGAAGAATATATTAAAAAATAAAAGTTAAGTAAGCTGCCATGTTATTCTATTCTTGATTTATCTCGGCCTTAAGACTCACGCAATCATGCTATATGATGGATGTGGCGAATCTATGGTACTTAGCAAAAAAACCTTGTGAGAGGTTTTTGGTTCTTCAATTGGGAAACTTTTTTGAGATCTGAGGCATTATGTGAATACTTCTTTCTATACAATAGCCTGTCATCAATTCTACTCCAATTTTATGTCCGTTTTATCAGCTTTTATGGATATGCCATATGTGACTATTCAATATTTGCAATAGACTTTATGAAAACTCCAAAAACGTACTAATACTTAAAGAGAAAATTGGGCTTGTACTATGTTAAATATAACACACGTAAGCATATCCTTGTGCCAGTTATGTGTTATTTGCGGAAACGGGGGTTTAGGGACAAATTTATTACGGAATTTATACTATTGAATTTAATTTCTTGTGTAATTTTTGTTTTATATCTGCGCAATATGGGTTAAATTGATCTTTTATCTTCTCCGCTCCTATACTTGCTTCGAAATATGACAAAGAAAAAAACACCGAGGGAATATCTGGAATTACTTATGTCTTTGGATGCATGTAGGAGTACTATATAGGTTTGATCAATTTGTAAATTCTTTCTTCCACCATTTGGCAATTTAAAACTAAATGTTAACAAAGTGTTTCTTAACATATATATAGCATTATTTAATCATATTTGGAAAATATGACATAACCCATTGTTGAACAATCTACAAGAGAAGTTTTAAGGAGGGTTTTGCTACGGTTTCCCTAAAGAGTCAGGTTTTAATTAAAGCTTCGATGTGACTGTTTCTCACGATTTTCTTTGTGGATTTCAAAATGGAGCTACCGAGAACTTTTGACGAAATCGTGTTAACATTAAAAGGTTAACAAAAAAATTCTTAACTTGTGCTACAAGATGTTTTGCATGCTTTTTGTATACGTTTTTTTCACATATTTTGAAAAATTTATGTGTATACCCCTATATGAAGTTTTAAGTCTATGCCAGCGAAATGAAGAACACATGTATTTGGATTGATTTATATGGTCAGACCTTAGGGCATTTCTAACCCATGGCAAATTTTTTCCATTGGTCAGACCTTTGTCAAATTTCGCACGTTCTCTTTAGGTTGACTTAAATCAAGTTACCTGGTCAGACCTCGGACCCGAGGCATACGATGAGACTAAACATGCACTTGACATTACTATATGAGTTACTAAATATCATAAGTCACATAAATCTAAGAGTTGCATTTTTAATGCAATTAGACACGCTGCTTAGCCATTTTGAATACTTGTTTACACGTTGGTCTGACCTTCTGTTATAAGTAGGAGGTCAAGTAGATCTTTAGTTTCTTTTTAAATTAGTATTTAAAATAATTTGGGGTAGTTAATTCTTTTAAGAATTTAATTATGGAAAATACTAATAAATTAAACTTTTTATGTTCTGATTAATTGTGTTATTGCAACATAATTCGTAAACGAAAGTTTGCTTTCTTAAAAGACAAACATAGTCTCTTTTCCTGGTAAGAAGAGTGAGACTTAATCCTATCTCTTCTCATTGGTTGACAAGAATAAGATAGGGTTATAATGAATTTTTCTCAATTATATTTAAACTCACTTTTAATCTTTCATTACCCTTTTCCGGTTCTGAAATCTTTGAAAGATATATTACTTTGTGTAACTAGAGTACATTTTGTCTATAGCTACCAAAATAATGACGTTTTACGGTTGTCACGATGTATGAGTTTAAGCCGCAACGAAGGTAAACTAAATTTTCTAGATGTCTTTTATGTCTCTTTTCTTAGGAACTTGAATTCATTTCTTATAGTGCTAAACACCCTTGTGGCTTGACAAACCGATTAAGGAGGAATTGTATGCTATATGTTCAAGTTAATGAAAGCATGAATGGCTAGTCCCTCATCTACATAAGTAGAACTTCATATACTATGTACAATACCTAAGTACATTGCTACTTGTAGGCATTCTAAGAGAGTAGGAAAGTAAATAAATCGATATTTTGCTTTCTACCGGTGATTTGATGTAACTATTTACAATGTTGACAAACCTCTTATGAGAGCTTTCTTGTTTTATTACTAGAAATTACATTATGAAATGTTGTCATTTTTCAATGGGAGCTACTATGATCATTTCTTGTGAGTTGCCCTTCATTATTTCTAGCTTGTTTGAAATAGATATAGTACTTTCTGAATATGAACAACCATTGTCTAAGGAGATTGCGTTTTATTTTATGGGATAAACTACGTTTGCTTTATGAAATGTTATCCTATAGATATAATAATCACGGGTTCATTATGCACATTTTGGTTTTGTATCTACTTGTAATATCTATGAAACAATCATATTGTTTAAAACATCGAACGCTTGTTGTATGGTTTGTTAATCTTAGGTAATGGTTGTCCCATACAAAGTGGGGGAGAAATCTTAAGTGTGTGCATAGAGGACAAACTATAACAATATGATTATTTTGGTTTCTCTTGACTGCAAGGTAGAAAAACTAATAATTCTACTAGGACTTAAACACACGAGATGTTTGTTGCCCTTTTATATTCAACAGTCATGATATAATGTAAAGCTGCTTCAATGTTTTGACTACATGTTTTAGTCAATATAATTATGGTTCGATTATTGATGTGTCGTTGTATAGGTGTTATTTATAATTATCATGTTTTACATTTATATTTAGCTGACTAACCTAAGTACATATCTTTAACGGGAAGAGTTACCCGGTCAGATGTTGATTCGCCTGGTAAGTGGGTGTCAGTACACTATGCTGAGTGGGTTACCTATTATCTTATCAGTTTTTTTATTCTATCTAGATTAGTCTAATTATTGGTTTAAACTTATGATATCCATTATATATTCTAGAGGTAAAAGGGTGGTTTTCAGCCTGAGAGAATGACCACAGGTTATGTCAAACATATATCTTTTTTAAGCACAATACACACTAAAGTATAATTAACACAAGAAAAGAGTGGAATGAGCCAAAATTATAGAAATGTCATATTAAACCATGGTTAAAATCTGATTAATGTGTTTTGATTAATTAGGGCAAATAGCTGCTTACTTAGCCGGCTTATCAATCTTAGACTTAGGCGGGTACTTCTTCCTAAGACTAGACAGAACAATCCTGTCACGATTCAACGCATCCGTATAATGCATCTTATAGTTTAATTAAATTATACCATAGGAAATTAAAAGCAAGTGTGATCCTGTTAATACCCTAGCGCATCGGGACTTACCACTTATTGCTTGGTTGTTGTTTTAATACAATGGTAGTCCACCACCAAAATTCAATACCAATTGAATTATATGAACATATTTTGGTTGAAACACACTATTGGTGTCTCTTGTCGGTAAACTAAGCTTTCATAATCAAAGAGTAATATAAGGGTGTCATTTGTGATCTATTGGTCCAGGATTTAGAAACACAAACATGGAGAAGCCATCTTGTTGGAAAACAAAGTTATCGGGTCACTAGTAAACGTTACTTTAGCAATTTATTGTCGTTAATTAATGATGTTTAATGTAATCGGGCTGACAAAGAAAAAGCCTGAAAAGCCCATCCAAAGGCCCATATGGCCGGCCCCTTTGAAGGTTATAAATACCATTCACATGTTAAGGTTTAGGGTATGCGATGATCTCTGTAAACACAAAGTTACGAGAGGTTATCAAGATTTGAATTAGTCTAAGGCAGAAAGTAATAGTAATGTGAGTAGTAGAGCAGCTGTCCCTGAAAGACCCAAAGTACTTGCTCCTGGCCTGTATGCCATGACACCCAAGTATGTCCCTCCTCAGAAAAGAAACAATAGGGAAGCCAATACTCCTTTGCCTAAGGAAAGAGAAGTTGCCTTTGCAAAACCTCATCACATGATTGCACCTGGCTCATCTAGGTATAGCTCAAATGACATGGTTCATAATCACTACCTAGAGAAAGCTAATAAACAGACACATGAAATAGGCAGGAATTCCAAAACTAGTGTGATAACTTCTGCTAGATCACAAAGCATAGCTAATGGTAGCAAACCAAAGCCTAGGATCAATAACCAAAAGTCTTAGAATTGGCCTGCATCTAAGACTAGTTACGTAACGACAAAGACTATGCCCATAGCAGAACACTCTAGGAATTCTAGAAAATTTTCTAACTCTAAACATTTTGTTTCTATTAACATTCAGAAATGTGTCTATAATGTAATATGGTTCATTGTTTTGTAACAAAATTCCTAAATGAAGGTCTAACTCACGTGCTAGGCTCCATCCAATATGAAAATGAATAGAAACAAACCCGTAGAGCAAATAAGTGTTGCAAAGAAACCAGAAAGATAGATCTCAAAAGGACATAGGTTTTCAATTAAAATGACTTATGTATAACCTAGTACAGGACTCAGACCTAACTCAATGGCTCCTGGACATAATGGTGCAGGACCCGAGATTAACAATTTACAGTCAGGACGAATTGGTTCTGGACTTGTAACTAATCCAACAACACCCAGTGTTCCTCCTATATAGAAACAATTATCTGAACTATTCCAACCTTTGTTTGATGAAGATGAAGAATTTCCACCAGATGTTCATCCACATTTGGTTAATGTTGCTCCTCCTCGTGCACCTGAGATTGCACCTGATTCACCTTCTACGACAACGGTTACAAAAGATGCTCCCGTAGCTAGAACTACATCACTTTCAACTTCACAAACAAATCTCCAAAACACTGGTATGTTGACGGAGCATGAGCATACTTTACTTATATCTAGAGTGAATCATTTGAAAATTCTGTCACTAATGAATTTGATTCAGAAGCATCATCTTCCGGCACTGTCATTGTAAATCCTACTCAACAGAACAACCCACCTATAGTACATGGGCAAAAGTGGACTAAGGACCATCCGTTAGAGAACGTGATTGGAGATCTAAATCGATGTATTATAAGACTGCCAACTCAAAACTGATGTCTATTTTGTGTTTTTCAATGAGTTTCTAAGAGGGCGGGTTTTTTAACCCCCCTAGACATCAAACCAAAGAACTTCAAAGAAGCGGTACAGTATCCTTGCTGGATTGATGCCATGCAAGAAGAAATTCATGAGTTCGAACGCCTTGCAGTAAGGGAACTAGTACCTGCTCTTTATATTCATTAAGTCATATAGTTCAAGTGGGTCTACAAGAGCAAGCTAGATAAAATATGAGAGATATTGAGAGAACAAATCTCGATTAGTGGCAAAAGGTTATCGTCAAGAAGCAGGAATTGATTTTGTTTTGAGGAATTCCTTTGCACCGGGTTGCTAGACGTGAGGCTATTAGGACTATCTTATTGCTTAATGCAGGCTAGCCATAATATAATGATTTTCAGATGGATATGAAAACAGCCTTTCTAATGGCGAGATTGAATGAAGTTGTCTAATGTCAGTTCAAACTGAAGATTTGTAGAACAGGATCAAACTAACTCATGAGTCAAATTAATGAAAGCTCTTTATGGGTTGAAACAGGATCCACGTGCTTGGTACAATAAGTTATCTAGGTTCCTCGTGTCTATCGGATTCTCTAAAGGAGTTGTCGATCCTACACTCTTCACAAGGAAAACAGGCAAACACATCTTACTTGTTCAAATCTATGTTGTGTTTTTATTTTTGCTCACTAATCTACGTCTTGTGAAACTTTTGCTAAAAATATGAGTTCCACTTTTAAGATGTAATTGTTGGAGTATATATGACTTTTTTTTAGGGACTACAAGTTTTTTAAAAATCCAGAGGCATCTTCATTAATCAAATGAATTATGCTCTTGGATTTTAAAATATTGATCTTGACTCTAGCACTTCAGTTGGTACTCATTGGTGGAGAAAATGAAACTGGATGAAGATGAAAGGGAAATTAGTTGATCTATCCGTTTTTCATGGAATGGTCGGATACCTGTTGTATATATATGCTACTAGTACTGATATTGTTTTTGCTATGTGATGTGTGTTAGGTATCAGGCAAAGCCTACCGCAAAAAAAACACTTACAAAACACTTACATGCTATTAAACGGATCTTTCGATACCTTAAAGGAACCATTCACATAGGTCTGTGGTATCCGAAGGACTCCGGTTTTGCACTAAGAGCTTTTACAGATGCATATTATGCAGGTTGTCAAGATTCCAGACAAAGTACATCTGGTTCCACTCAATTTCTTAGAGATAAGCTTGTTAGTTGGTCTTCAAAGAAACATAAGAGCATGACTATCTCAACTACAAAGACGAAATATATAGCTTTGTCTGGATGTTGTGCCCAAATCCTTTGGATGCGTTCATAGCTTTCTGTCTATGGCTTTACATTTAAAAAGATTCCTTTGTATTGTGATAACCAAAGTGCTATCGCGTTATGCTGTAACAATGTGCAACATTCAAGATCCAAGCACATTGATATCCGACATCACTTCATCAAAGAGCAAGTGAAAAACAGGGTTGTAGAAGTGTACTTTGTAGAAACGAAATATCAACTGGCAGACATATTCACCAAAGCATTACCAAGGGAACGCTTCGGATTGATACTCCCACTGCTTGGCATGAAACAACTATCTCCAGAAACTCTTAAGGAACTACAAGAGTCCACCAATGAGTAACGAGGGTATCTCAGTTTTGTATAATTTGTATATATGTACAGTTTAAAAAAAAGAGAAAAAAATGTTACTACAGCTCTTTAAATAGAAAACGGGTCAATGTTTGAGGGGGAGAATCAGTGCTACTAACAGTCTTGCAGGAAATGCACACAAAGGATTTTTGGACTCATTCATTCTTCTCACATGAGTTGTATCTAATCTAAATGTGAGAAAAGTTGTTGCTGATTCTGTTGATGAACGATTAGAACGAACCACAAGATGCTTCTTCAGATAGGCTGATTCTAGTCTACGTATATTTCAGGTTTCGTTTCAATATTAATTGAATATCTGTGCGTTAAAGTAGTATATATATCTTCATTGATTGATGGCGAGCTTAAAATTATTTTAAGCCCATTGTTGATCAAAACCATACAAAAGTTGCATACTTTTGATCGGGGGAGAAAATGTGACTTAAAATTTACTGATAACTAATGATTTGATTGTTTATATGAGATAGCTTGAACCTTGCATGTGCAAAACAACTTTCGAATATCGATGCACATGTGAAGGGGGAGCAAAAAGATTAATATATTCTAAAATGTCAAGATACCAAAACTTTTGTATTATACACAAGTATTTTGATAATCTACAAAGAATCTTTTTCTTCATGATCTTGGTTTCATATATGTGATTGGATAGCGGAAATTGCATGGTAATGTATCATCTCATATCCCTCGGGATATCTTTCTAAAATTTGATAGTGCTGTTGAGTGTTGATCTATTAAACGGTTTTCAGTAGGTTAAGCTTCTCAGTTCCTATTGTTTTTAAGAACCATCAAAGCATTTTCCATCAAATGATTTAAAGGCAACTTGACAAGGGTTAATGCTATGTTTTGACCTGAGTTAGGTGGTCTTCTGCAAAACTTTCATTGTGTTCAAACGATTTCATCACACTTCGACTATTTTTCAAATATTTTTTGTGCCATAGACTTCTACGGTACTTAATTGTATTAAGAGGTCGACCCTATGTTTGCAAGTGAGCCTAATGAAGCATCTGGACATAAGTTATGCTGAACATGAATTATACGGTATAGCCAGCAGATAGTAACTGTTCTGACTCACTCTTTACCATTCTAGTAGTAGCAATGCTATTAGTGTGTAAGTCTACAGACATTTGGTCTAGAGAACAACAAGCATACGGGAATCTGATACTTCGGTATTAGAGGACTTAAAGGCTTTGAGCTAGAAAACCTGTCAAGGAGGTTCTTATAATGAATCTACCTGATCACAGGTGCAATATTCGTACTGTAATTATCGATCCTCAAGGAATTGGAGGTTATTGCAACAGAAAAGATTGAGTATCTTCATTTATTCTCGGTCCCTTCAAAATACAAAACCCTGAATGTGTTTAAAAATGTTTTTCTATGAACACATTAAGTGGATTTTCATAACAATGTTTTTGTTGGTAACTATTCTGAAATAACAAAAGGCGACTCAAAGAATCCGTTGAAAGACACATGCTCACACTCCAAGATTTGAAGAAATCAAAAAGCTAAATACTTGAAGCTTCCGCACCTCTGAAGTCAAAGTCTTCTTCAAAATGTTAAAGATATAAGGAATTGAATAAGAAAGAACATAAAAGCTTTCAAGATTACAACAAGTTTGAGCATGTTGGTTCAAAGTTCAGCAAATGGCAAATTAAAGAAAAGACATGAAGTTTATGGAATCAAAGATCAGAATCAAGTTATCAAGTCATGATGAAACAAGCTCTGAAGATTAAAGTCAACGTGAAGATTGCTACATCAAGCACAGAATATCAAGGGAAGATTACAAGGACTATGAGCTAAAGAAATCTACATTGAATGCTACGACTAAATTTTTGCAAATCAAGATTAACCTCCCTTAGAGGGAGATTGTTAGAAACAAAGAAGTCTCGGTCACTAGTAGTTATTTAGCATTTACTAGCTCGTTAATTAATGATGTTTAATGTAATGGGGCCGACAAAGAAAAAGCTCGAAAAGCCCATCCAAAGGCCCATTATGGACGGGCCCCTTAGTGGTTATAAATAACCCTTCACTTGTTTAGGTTTCAGAGCAAGTGATGGATTTACTGTTACACAAAACACATATCATCTGTTGGTTTTAATCATCTTCATATTTTTTTCTAGTTTTTTTCTTGATCTTTAAACCTTAATCTCTCTTGTGAGATGAATAATTATCGGAACCATCATTGTGGTAGTTGTAGCACTCCACTTTAGACTTATCAAAGCCAACCGACTCATTTCCATTGATAGTAAGTTTCCTACCTGTATTCTTCAAAAATCCTCTAGCCCTTATAGTCAACATGGCCATTTGCCATCTTAAATCCATCTCTTCCAAATCATCTGGATGGATTTGTTGCGAGTCCTCGTGTGCAAGTTAAGGATTATTTGGTTGACTGGCAAGGAATGCACAAATAACAGCATCACTCAAATTGTCAATATTAGAAGCATTAACTTAAGTATTAGCAACAGAAACTCCATTAGCAGTATTAACTGCTTGAGCAGTACTAACTGCTCCATTAGTGTTGCTATTGTTGATAATTAAAGAGGACACAAAAGCCATGTTCTGTGTTCTTGAACTTGAGCTAGACATCCCTTTGACTTCTGGTTCATACACCTTAAGGTTGTTGTAGAGATCATCCATGCTCATTGTACCCAAATATTTTTATTCCTCCACACAACAACATGTGTGTTCCACTTAGGTGACAAACTTCTTAATAGCTTCTGGTTCACATCTTCTTGTGAAATTGTTTCTCCTAAAAGCTCTAACTGACTCACAAACTTTTAAAGCCTATCAAAAGTTTGATCAAGCATCTCTGAGCATGGAGCAGTCAAGTTTTCATATTAATGCTTTAAAAGATTCCTTTGGGTCTTCTTTATAGCTGCATTCCTACCCAACCTCTTTTCTACAGCTTCCATCAATAGCTTAGCATCCTTAATTGAGTTAAATTTTAACTGATGTTCATTAGGAATGCCCATCATTAAAGTACTTCTAGCTTTTACCTCTAATCTTTTCTGAGCCTTCTCTTCAGCAGTTGTAGGATGCATTACTTTCTCAACACGCTCTACAATTGTTGTTTTTGGTGCAGTGTTTCCATTCTTTATGACTTCCCAAAGTGCATAGTCTATCATCTGGATGTATTGTTTAATCCTCATCCTCTATAACTCAAACTTACCCGGTTTGAGCATGGGAACTTTAGATGCAGCCACCATGTGTGTAGAATCTTAATCCATATCTTCTAGCAAAGTTTCTCAAAGCAACAAGCTCTGATACCACTTGTTGTCCTAGTTGTTTTTTTGTTAGGGGGGGGAAAATACCTCATGTTCGCGATCCACTATCTATAGATCGAATTCCTTAAGCTTGTTTAAGGTTTAGTTATATTAGATAAATCTAACACAACTATAGTATAAACTTTGTTAAGTGTATTAATGATTATGCATAATCTAATCTTTAATATTAGAAGAACTCTTAATGAAACAGTAACACAAGATTACAATTCAACAAACAATAAAAGCTCTAATATTATTAAGAATAATATGAATACTCTCCTAGTATTAGGGTTACAAAACCTTAAAGCTATGAATAACACTTATCAAATCGTAAACAACATATTAAACTCTATACCCTAGGACCTCCTTTTATACACCAAGGAGTCCTAGTCGATTTACAATATATTCCTAAGACTTAGAATATTCTCTATGATCTATTCTATAAATAACTAATACTTATCACGTTATGGATAATAATCTTGATCTCCATCAATATTTATCCTTTCTTCCGTTCTTTTATCCTTTCTCTGATTAGTAGAAACTCTATTTGCAGACTTTAATTTTGAGCAGTAGTAGTAGAGTTGTAACTTATACCACCTGCAGCATTAACTAGCAGTAGAATCTAAGATCATCATGAAGTCTTTTAATCCTAACATATACAATCAAAAATAAACACAATAGAAGGTTTAGCCAAGCATGTTAAAGATAAAGTAAGAACAATTATGAATCAAACAACACATAAACATATTGAATGATTAAGATAATCTTACTTGATTAATACATGAATTAAAGGAAGTACAATAGGGTTTTGAGGCCCTAAAATTGTCCCTAACAGCTGCTAAACTAACTAGGGTTCGTCCCTTTCTTTTACTCTAAATTACACACCTAAAACCCTAAAAACGGATTTGTATATATAGGAAAATTGCTATGACGGCGTCGTGTTTTAATCGTGACGACGTCATAAGTAAAATATTATAGATCTTGGGCTAGGTCGTGCGAGCTGACGCCCTCGTGAAATGTTGTAACACCGTCATAGTGGGATTTGTGACGGCGTCACGTGTATTTTGTGACGCCGTCTCCAGCCCTCGCCTCTAAGTAGAAATTCTGAGAAATTTTGGGGGTGTAGGTTCGCTAGTCTTGTCCGTTTCTTCTCCAAATGAGCCAAAGTCACATGTATTTCCTCTAAATGCCTTCCAAATGTTGAATACCTGAAAATGAACGATTAAGTATCTATTTTAGGCATAAATGCATGATTTAAGGGGTTAAACGACCCCGGAAAAGTGTATAAAATGACACCTCACCAAATACCCCTACACTTCAGATTTGCTTGTCCTCAAGCAAATAGGCTTTTCTACCTAGACAATAACAATATGAGGGTCATTTTTACCTACTCTTTAAAAGTATTTTATAACACAACCTTCTAGACCATGTAATTAAAAGCACAGAAAGTATATACTAGCACCTTTCATAAGTGTTTGGGGATTCTGTCTTTCACTCGAGTGTATAATAAAATATAACATAATATGCGGGAAAACAAAAATCCAACACTCATTACCGATTCATAGCATATAAATTACCCATAGGCTTGGTAAAGGATCAAACCTCTACCGCTAGGTGCAAGCATTATTCATTACTATCCAAGAGGTATTTTAAAGGGTTGTAGGGTGTAGGTGTAAGATAACATATAATGGAAACGAAAATAGATGGGATACATATGGGGGGTTGGGTGAATTGGAGTGGTAAGGGGTTAGCTATTATTTATTACATTACATGTTTGGTTTGAGTTAGCTAACGCCAAGACTCGACGAAGTATATACAAACTCTACCAAACAACTCTACTCAATCTCTTTTCTTTTTTCTTTTCTATAATTTTTTTTGGAATAAAATAATACATCTTTACTTGGGGTTTACAACACGTACCCCTACACTTGAGTTTTTTACATACTCGATATTTACAATCTAAACTAATGGGACCCGATTTGATGTGGATCAAAATAAACATGAGATCATCTAACAACTTATATGGGGGTATTTACTTAACTTTTCTTTCCTCATTCTTCGCGAAGTAATACTACATGAATTCAATCGTCTAAAACAGTATGTCAAGGATAAGGAACTTAGCAAATCGTAGCTACTCAAATTATTAACTTCTGGGTTTTTTAAAACAATAATTGTACTAAAAGAGAGTACATAACAAGGTAGGGCTAAGGCGATTTAGGTTTGTTACGATTGGTTTAAGGGTTGTTAACATTGCTCTTCATTCATAATCTGGGAATCCACTAGGAAAAATACAAAAGAACCGTGAATAGAAGGATATCTCAAAGGTTGTACTAGGGGTATCTGTCTAGAAAATGTTGTGCAATGACCTGGGTTGTGATTGTTATATGATCGGTGTGACCCATCATAACAATTGCAGGTTTAAAATGGTTTAAACTAATGCCTCGTATCAAGCAAAAATCCTCTACTACTTACTGTTGCGGTCTTGGGATGATCACTAAAACAAGTTCTATGAATTTTAATATTACTATCGGTACACTCTCATTATCCTAAAGTAACTATTACCAATGTTCACAAAAATGGTGGACAAAAAACCAACGCATACACATCCGTTTAATGACGGAATAGACATAACAAGATGGCTCACTCCTTAACTCGAACAAGCTAAAGATATAGTATCTAAAGTCGAACCTTACATTTTGGGGGTGGAATTTGAGGGTATTTGTGCTGTTTAGTAATTTATTATTCTATCAATGAGGACGCTCTATTAATTACCGGTGGTTTTCGTCGGATGTGTCCATAAAAAAAATTTAATTTGTGGTCAAAAATATACATCTATCTATGCTAGGTTTTGATATTATTACCATATTTTAAGGGACAAAGCAAAGGCTAAAATGAAAGAATAGTTTCTTAAGGCTTATTTTTTATTTCCCCCCCCATATACTTAAGTGTACCTTGTCCCTTAAATGTTCTATAGAAGTACTCGTAAGAACGAATTAAAGGGAAAAAGAAAACAAGTAAAAGAAACTAGTACTCCCTTGGTTTGCTCAATAATAAAGAAGAAACATGTGATAACTGGTTAAATCATTCTACAAGAATCATCCAATGAAACTTCCTAAGAACTTTCAAGCTTCTTCTCATCAAATAAAACCTTTAGTCAAAGACAAAGACAACTACACCAAGCACAAAATATGCGATATAATAATATACAATGTGAAATTAGCGGTTGATCTCTACTAAAGCAGGTGTAAAGACTAGGATGAGAGAATTGTTAAACTCTTGGTTTGTAGGTTTATAAAAGAATTATAACTTTCTTAAGTGTTGTACAAGTTTCATTTTTAGAAGTATTTGAAATTTTTGAGTTT
The DNA here is from genome assembly GCA_026074375.1 of Tanacetum coccineum. Taxonomy (NCBI): domain Eukaryota; kingdom Viridiplantae; phylum Streptophyta; class Magnoliopsida; order Asterales; family Asteraceae; genus Tanacetum; species Tanacetum coccineum. Next base: position 92,947 of record BQNB010006030.1, read on the forward strand.
TCCTGTATCTGGGCGTTTGACGCCGTCAGGGTTATCCTGACGCCGTCACAGGTGTCGTGGTGACGGCGTCACGTGTAAATCGTGACGCCGTCTCCACGCTCTGTGAAAACTTAAATTTCGGTTTTGATGAAAAACTTCCTACACTCATTCATTCTTATATGTTATTTTCCTGTATAAAATGCTGCATAAAAACCTGGGAATTAACAATTCAATCATATCAAAACTGACGCGAATTAATCTAAACAATTTATTTCAAGTGTTTGAATTTGGTTCTAAAAACCGGATATTTCCTCTACACTTATTTTGTTGCAAAATACCTTTGATCGCAAATAAGACGAAGTTACAAACAAACAAAGCATGATTACAAACTAAATCAAACATAATAAATAAACGATAAAGAATTAAAAAACACAAGACACTCCTAATATGCGAGAAAAGTAAATATTAGGTTGCCTCCGAAAAAAAGCTGCTTTTTTTTGTTTTTTTTTTTTTGTTTTTTTATTTTTTTGTTCGAGTCACGAGCCTGACTCTACCCTTATTTGACGCAGAAAAGGTAGGCCTCCCCTACACTTAAGGTCAAGTACGGATGATAGTGGCGGTACATACCATCATGATGAGAAGGAGCCATACGTTGAGAAATTTGTTGTTGAAGAATAGACTCTAAATGGTGTGCTTCTAGAATTCCACCTCTCTCTACTTCATTTAGCCTATCAAATAAACTAAGTTCTTCTCCTAGAGGAGAAATATCCTTAGATTCTAATCCGTAATCATCATCAAACATCTTTCAATTTGAAATATCAACACCTAGGGATACACTCTTTCCTAATAAACCGGTTAAATCATAATGTCTCTTATGGGTCATATATACCTGGTTTTAATAACTATACACACCCTTAGGATGGGAATTTGCCACGTGAGGTGAAGGCGGTGTTTGAGTGGTTAAATAATCTACTACCTTCATCCTAGAACTATTTGGACTATGTGGTTTGATGGGTGGTTTGAGGCCTATTACATCTCCTAGACTTACATCTAAGGATGGACTATTAAGTAAAGGTTAAGGCTCTGGTCCATCAAAACTAGGAACTTCCCTAGAACTAAAAGGAGTGTTGTGATTACAATTCAAGCCTACTTCCTCTAGTTTTGTTTCATTCAAAGGTTCTACCTCTATCGGGGTTCCTAAAGTCTTTTCTACTTCTTCCGAGTAAGTCACGGGCGGTGTGTATTCCTCAAATGACAGTAGGGTTTGTGTGGTACTCCCAGGGCTTGTAACTCCTACCTCATTATCTATCGTACTTAGGCTATTTACATGCTCATCACGCCATGCACTAAATGACCAAAAATACACCATGCACCTAGGTACCTGTACCCTAACCATATCATCCCCAACTATTTGAGCATTTGGATTTGCTATTGTTTCATCAAAAATAGCGCTTATGGGATTGCTATATTTTTTATCATATTGGGCATAATCCTCTATGGCATACCATGCTCCTATATCACTAAACTTCCTAAGATCCCCTTCTGCTATCAAATTGATGATATGACGGGATAACGAGTCGAGATGTTTAAGAAAGATTTCAATTAGGGTCCATATACTAAGGCCATGATTCAGGACTTTTCGGATTATGTCTTTGAAACGAGTCTACGAATCGTAGAGAGATTCATCTTGATGTTGTTGGAACACCAAGAGTTGATTACGGAAGAATACATCAAACCTACCTACGCTAGAATAACCATACCTATTCATTATAATTTACAAATTTACAAATGTTACGAACAAAGGGAACAAAGAAAAAGATAGACTAAAAGAAAGCTAATGATAGAAATTAAAATCTCACTTGAAAGAATTCAAGCGAGTAGAACTAAGTTAAACTATGATCAAAACCTAACTATTCCCCATGTAGCGGTGCCAAAAACTTGTTGCGATTGTCGTAAGGGACTTCTACAAGAAGTTTTACAACTCCCTAGGCAGTGTACCTAATCGTTGTAGTATAGTATAGGCAAGACTCAGGGGTTGTTATTGTTCTCTAGGGGAATAAGTTGGGAAGCCTTAATCACGGTCTAACAGAATTCTAAGGGTTGAGAGAAGACTATTTTTGTATTTTTATATTTTATGAAAGCAGTAAATCATATGTTTGAGAGGTTGGTTTGGTTTTAGCTATTAAACTAAATAATGAACTACGTTAATGGTGATAAGAATATAATAAAAGATTGTGTTTATTTAATCATGTATTACTCCCTAGAGTGCTTCTAATATAGTTGTTGCTTTGTCACACTTGTGATGATCTATGTAACTGATAGGTGTAAAATACACTAAATGACCAAAAATACAGTGAAAATGGCAAAGATATGTGTGTTTTTGTGTTTTGTGTATGCAGGTATGGATAAAGTAGAAATCACAAGAAAATCATCAAAAATGGGCAAACACGGACACGGGAAACGGAAGAGCACAAAAGAAGTCGGGAAATCAAGCCAAAGTCAAAAAGTCAACAAGTGGTCAACCCTCAGTCAACTTTGGTCAATCATTCAAAGTCAACACTAGAAGACAAAAAAAACCCCAAAGTTACCATTCTAGTCACTCATATTTCCAAAGTTACATAATTAGTCCCTAAACCTAAATGGGCTTATTTTCCTTATCCCTTTCCATGAATCCTTACCCGGCCCAAAACCTAGGCCCCCCCATTTTAAAAAAAAAAAAAAAAAAAACCCTTCCCTTTTTTTTTATATTAGTCCAGGGGCTCTTTAGTTTTGCAAGATTGTAGTTATTTTAATTACTTTTGACTTGTGTTAAACATAATAAAAAAAAAAAAAAAGAGAGGGACCTAGTTTGCCAATTGCCCAAAGTTTAAATCCCATTTAACCCATTTTTAGTTAAAAAGGGCGCCAAGAACAGAATTACTGTTCATCTTCTCCTCTGATTTACCCACAGGTTAAAACAAAGGGCAAAGCTAAATTGAGGGTTAAAGAAGGTAATTCAAGAGCTCTAATACAAGATGGCAGGGTTTAATAGTCATTTCATGAGCTCTTATTAGTTCACTTAGCAAGGGAATGCCTCGTGGATGTAAAGAAAGCACAAGGAATGGGGATATTTACACTTGAGTCACTCTCAAAGAAAGCATAAGGTGTCACAATCATGGATTGCCACGCTGGCAATCCGTGTGTGCACATATGTGATCCAAGGGTTGAGAATTATTCTCTAATGATTGATAGTTTGTACGGTAGAGATGGATAGGAGCGTGGAAGAGTGCTCATACCCTAGAAGGTTCTCTCAGCAGCTATAAAAGGCCCTCGCTCACACACAAATAGGCATCTTCTTTTCTTGTATTTTTTAGCTTAATTTAGGTTAGCTTATGAAATTTTCATGTATTTTCTTTAAATTCCTATTGTAATCTCTTTCCAGTAATGTAACAAGCTTTTAGTAAATGAAATTCAGTCTTCTTTTAATAAAATTGTTATAAATTATCAAATAGCTCTAGTGTTCTCATGTTAATGACTCATAAGCTCTTAATAAGCTCTTATTAGCTCTCTAAGTCTTTAAGCTTAGATTGAGCTTAATTCAGTCTTATTAATCTACTTAAATAAATAAAATCAGTTTAATACCTTTGATACTTGGACTTATAAGCTAAAGGAAGGGGAGCTTACAATGGAAGAGCTCCCATGGATTTTACTGGCTTATCTTAGGATAAGCCAGAGCTGTTGATAAGCTCATTTGAGCCCTTTAGCTTCTGTTTAGCTGAAGCTCTAGTAAGTTCTCATTTAATTTCCTTTGTTCTTCAATATATATCTTAATAATTGCTTATTAGTGTAGATCTGCTTATTTGCTTAATCTAGTTGCTTATTTGTGCTTATAATTATCTCTTTGTGCTTATTAGTTATAAATTTTCATCTGTTTTTAGCTTAGGTAGCTTAGCTCTTAAATTTTCATTACTTGTCTTAAAAATCACTAAAAAGCCAAAAAATAATTAGCTTAGCCTTTAAAACTTTGATTCTATCTTAATTAGTTGTTGATTTATATTTGTTAAGCTTGTTATAAGCTAATTAATATCTGGTATTAAGGTCTTGTTAACTGGAATTTAATTTCATAAGCCCAAATGAAATCTGTTATTATATAAAGAGGTGTTTGGTTAATCTTGTTTGACCACCAGAAGTCAAAGGAACCTTGAGATTTCTTTTTGGATAGTTAGATTATAACATTTAATAAGTTTTAGAGTAGATTTGAAATATTAGTTTAAGTTTATGAAGATTTTATGGCTTAATAGGTTTGCCAGTGCACCAGGGGAGATATCATTATTTTATTTGTTAAGCTAAAATTTGGTCTAAGCTTTTTAGGCTTAGTTTTGTTTTTACATTGTGTCAAGACACACTCATTAGGAGTGTGTTATGCAGGCTTGACCAAAAAGGTCACCTGCATTAGTGATTTTGTGCTTTTGCATATTGCATCAGCAGTAGTAACTTAGGTTGCTACTGCTGACTTTTCTAGTTTCATTTAAGCTAGTATTTGTAGCTTTCACTATTCTCCCCCTCAAAAATTGCATATGTGTTTACAATTTTTGACAATTAGTGAATTAAACAAGTGAATGTCCAGAATTCACCTGAGCCTAAATAAGTCTTGGGAGAACTGGAGTGCATGCAGAATGAAACTAATAATTATTATACTCCCCCTCAGTGAAAGGAAAGAGTGAAAACTTAGAGTGGGTGTTTGTTGAGCACACAATTTTGAAAGAATTTGAAATTTATCTTTTTTAAAATATCTTGAATAATTGTGCTCAACAGGAAAATATGTTAGATATATCTTATTTACCATCATTTTCCTTAGACCTTCTCTTGAGCATTCAAAACTTTGAATTTTTATATGACTTTGCTCAAGACAGAGAAGAGATGACCTTCTCGTTGTTTAGGATAAATGTATTTAATTGAACATTTTCCTTTCTTTGGAGACCGAGTCCTAAGCTGACATAAGAAAATATGCAACAATGTACAAAGTCACAATAATCCATATTTGTACTCATCCATGTTTCAAGGATTTCAAATGGTAAGCTAACCTATATTAGACTTGCACATGTGTATATGTTTGTTGCTTGTATTTTTTTGTATTTGCTTGTTGCTAGTTGTAGCCAAGAACACTTTCGAAGGTAATGCTCTTAACCCATGGATTCCATCCTTAAAACAAGGAGGAGCATTGATCTAGGGGGAGCATGTATAATGGTATTTATCCTTTTCTTCTACAAAGATATCAAACTTCCAAGAAAAGACCAAGATCTTGCCTTTTTTATTTAACAAAAGGGGGGAGAAGGAAAGCAAAGCTTTTGAGCTTATTGAATCAGGAAAAGCAAGCAATTACGAAAGCAAAGAGCTATAGCATACGTGGGACTATACAAGCTATATAAGTCTCATAAGGTGAAGACAATGTCCAAGCTTCACCAAATTACAAGGCCAAGATCAAGACGCGAACTTCGTCAATGGTGGTCTTATCTTCGCTACATTTGTAATTTTATTTTCTTTCCAAAATTTTATTTGTTATCATAAAAAATAGGGAGATTGTTGGTGCAACATTGACTAGGATCTCGTTTATGTTTTAATAATGGCAAATAAACATTCACAAGTCATAAAATCACAAATGATGACCTAAATCCGCAAAACCAAATTTCGCCTTCTAGCGCGATAGGCACGCGTTACCGCGTGGCCAGCGAGTCACACGCGAAATCCGTTTTGCGGATTTATCACTTGTCGGCTTTCCTCTTACTCGACACATGTGGAAACTTCATTAAAGGTATGTACATGATATTTGAGCATTTGGGAACACTCCGAATGAGGTTTAGACTTAGAGAGGAGTAAAAATGAATCCTCTCGTTTTTCTATAAACCACCAACTCAAATCTTTTATCAAACGCCTCTAGCCAAGGCCAAAACTTCTTTCTAAACTTAGTATGATCATAAATTCAACATACCATTAAGCAAAAGTAATCATTTGACCTTAATCCGGATTTATGTTGCTCCTAATCATGTAACGGGTTTTACTCCCTTATTGGTTGATAACGTCTTAATTATACATGTTTTAGGCGGCGTTATTGTATATATTTTCATCATCTCTCGTGAACTTATGATACTTAATAGCATGAATTATGTGCAGGTTCACTTGAAGATAGTCCAAGCTCAAAAATGCGCAAAATATAAGTGTTTACGTCTTATGGAAGACAAGCTAGAAGAAATAAAGTATTTAAGTCCAATAAGCAAGCCAAGTACGCCACACTTCTCTTAAAGTACGCCGCACTTCAGTGCAAAGTAAATGAAGACAGTAATTACCTGAAGTATGCCGCACTTCTCTCCAGCATTAATGACTTTTAACCGACAATAGGCAAGTACGCCGCACTTTTTATAAAGTGCACCATACTTGGCCCCCGCCCAACCTATAAAAGGAGGCCTTGG
>BQNB010006031.1:8780-27247 GCA_026074375.1 Tanacetum coccineum
TCTCTTGTTTGAGAAGTATTTTGGGAAGAATTTTCACGGGATTAATACTATATATATATAAATTTGTTTACTCGCAACCACTACTGAATTCATTCCATGCAGTAGTTTTGGCACTAAGGCTTTGTGTAATAGTATGAATTAAAAACTTCCATTGCGAAGAAAAGAAAGCTTTATAAAAAGTAAGCTTTTGAGAAGGTTTTTCATACCCCATCCGTGCCAGTTCTTCAAAAATTATAGCAGTTGGCAAACAACCAGTACCTCCTGCATCTTCCAAGTGAAGATCACTTCTAACGCTTGACTCCATGATGATTACCCTCTTTTTATCAACTAGGGCTTGTAACTGACGTTCACCATTGACAGTGTTTTCCTTTGCCCAAAACTGTTGAATGCAAGATGTGTAGATGATAGGATTGACTGTCAATGCATAACGAATCTGATTAGCATTTAGAAAATCAATAATCTCATGAAACCCATCACTTTCAGCGGGTTTTTCCAAAAATCGAAGTATTTATAGAATCCCCCTCAGCAGCATTAGCTTGAACTAGCAGCACTAAATTATGCCTAGTAGTAGTAAGTAACCTAATAACCTAAAACTAACAACATTAAGTTTTAAGTTACCATCACTAACTTCAATTTCTTTCCAAAAAGGACTTCTATCATCAATTGATTCTTCTCACAAGCTCTCTTTCTGTTTTTATGCTCACAATATCTCTCAATTCTTTTTGCTCACATAATCACTCATTTATGTTTTTATTCACACATCTCTCTTTCTATTTTTAAGTTCACTTAATCTCTCATTTCTTTTGGCTCACCAAATCACTCTTTCTGTTTTTATGCAACATATTTGATAGTTTTGTACAAAGTTCCATCAATTCTAATAGTTTCATACTGTCCTCCCCACTTCTAAGTGTGTAACCTCTTGAGAGAGGTGGATCATTAGACTGTTTAAATGTAGTCTCAAACCTAGTTTGAGCATCCACATCCCCCAATATGGTATCTTGGCACCTGGGACCACTACCTGAACTAATTTCCTAAGAACTTGATCCGTTAAGTGTTGCCATGGATTGGGTCTTATTTGATGTTACCACTGTCCTACTCTGCTTCTAAGCTAGAAGCAGTAGTAGCAGCCCTTTCCATTCTGTCACCCAACTCCTTATGGACAGCCTCATCACCAACCTTTACAAGGGGACCACTAGACTGAGGTATCTTGGTGTCCCGACCTCTTTTGACATGCCTAGATGTTTTTTATTCCTTTTAAAACAATTTTGATATTACATATCCTTCTATCCATGCTTGAATGTATAAATAAGTAGCCTCCCCTCAAACAATGCTTCAATGGGTGAGTATTTGCTCAACAGTTGTAACTTTGGCGCCCAACAGTACTAACTTTTTCCTGGCAGTAGTAATTTTCTGCCTAGCAGTAGTAAGAGATATATAACAGTATTAACTCTGTTTTCAATAATTATACAACAACATGCCTCTATTCATCACAAGCACACTAGAAAAGACTAGATAGACATGTGAGAATTCATGAGGATCCATATTTATGCATAAGCCATGAATAACAGTTAAAAACCGTGATCCAAGAACATTAACTTCCTCTTAGCATTACTTCAAAGGTAAAGCATTCAACATTAGGTATTCAATATGCTTTATCTAGAAGTGTTAGTCCATAGCCAAAAATACACAATCTAAAGTATTTTCTTCTTGACGGCATTGAGTATGACCAACAGTTTTAACAAGCAGTTTTAAGTATAACTAGCAGTACTAATTGACAAGACTAACAGTACTAATCCTTTACAAAACTTTTACAAAAACATAAAGAGATATAGACTTTAAGGATTAAGCATTCCAATACTTGAGACCAAGTACTGAAACCTTCAGGCATAAAACTTTTGTAAGAAGATCTGCAAACATTATGATCCGTTATAATTTAACCATTTGTATTACTTTTAGCATTGAAATCTCTTATAAAATGACGCCTATCACCTATATGTTTTTGTTGTTTAGAATGTTGAACAGGATTTTCAATAATGCAAATTGTACTGTTATTGTCAATATTAATGACAGTATTCATGAAATTATACCCATAATCCAACAATTGATTTTGAATCCAGAGTACTTATCCACAACAACTAGTAGTAGCCACATATTCAGCTTCAGTTGTAGAGGTGGCAACCATAGTTTGCTTCTTACACTACCATGGTATCAACTTGTTTCCTAAAAACAGACAACCTCCAGTTGTAGACTTCCTATCTTGAGTTTCTCCAGCATTGTCACTATCAGTATAAGCAACTAGTTCAAATGGAGAATACCTAGAATACCAAAGGCCTAATGTTGGTTTGCCTTTCAATTATCTAAAAATTCTCTTTACAGCTAAGAGATGTGATGTCTTTGGTGTAACTTGAAATCTGGCACATGCACATACTACAAACATGATATCTGGTGTAACACCCCCAAATCTGGGTAGCAGCGGAATGTTGAATATCCGAGGGCGTTACTTCATAGATCAATAGCACAAGATATGAGAACGACCACTAACGTGTCATTTTAAAAAGATACATTAGATTAACAAAATGCTTGTTCATTACATAAGCTCATGACTTCAAATTGTTCGACAATATAAGTAAAGATTTCGGTTTATAACAAATGTTCCCAAAATGTAATATGCCTAAATCTTTAGTACTGACTCTTTCCAAAGAGTGACCCCCAATGTATCTGAGCACCCCGTGCCTTATTGACCTGAGAAAACATGCTTAAAATATCAACATAAAGTTGGTGAATTCATAGGTTTATGTAAATCAATAGTAGGACCGCAAGATTTCCAAGTGTATGATTAAGCAACAAATGCAAACATCATAAAAAGTAATTACGTTTTCCTAAGCTCATGACACTGAAGCTCGACATGTATGAATGCAATATATTGCCAATGAATGCCCGTGAATGATGTTCTAACCCGCAACATCCCAAATCCGACATGGTATACGTTCGTTCCCGGTGATAGCTAATCACCCGAACGGGGATTGTCAATCCCAAATAGATCTATTTATAACATTCGCGCTCATAATCCAGTAATTGACAGTTCATGATACAGGGCTCAGTGGGTTATCGCTACTTAGGCAAACACGTAATCATTGTATAAAATGTACACTTGCGTCCAATTTGTAAAACAAGCATGTTCTCACCCCAAAGATGTAAATCATTTAAATAATTGTAAAACATGGGGCTATGAACTCACCTTAGTAAATAGTCCTCTGAAAATGATAATAATACCAAGTATTGATGCACTCCGGGGATAAGGTCAAATTACCTAATAAATTACGACCAGTCTTAGTCTACAAATTTAGGCTAAAGACTCAATGTATAAACTACAATAAATTGCTAGTTTATATATACTGTTATCACTTGTGTGGTGGTGTACATGTTTAATGTATTTGAAATTGTTGATGGCTCTTGGAAAGGTATACGATTTCACACGTTCTAGTATATATATAAATGTTATTAATAAATATTCATATTTATTAAATCGAAGGTTTACTTGTATAATATCCGAATATAATTTGTCCGATTCGCTGAGTGTTTATAAAATCACCTTTGTTTATAAATTACCCTTGAGTTTTATGTAATTACAAAACAGCCCCCTTTAGTTTATGAAAATGTAACATTTACACTTTAGACCCCTAAGTTTCCAAAATTACACTTTTAGTCCTCTAACTTTACAATGTTGCACTTTAGGTCCTATAATGTTTGAAACAGTCCCCTTAAGTTCCAGGAATGACAGAACAGTCCCTTAATTTACTAAAATAGTGAATTGGCAGTTTTAAACCCTCAAGTTTCTAAATTGACACATTTAGTCCCTTAACTTGTAAAAATCGCATTTTAACTCCAATTAAGTTCTAACAAGTGACATTAGATTTCATTAAGCTCCAATAAGCCATATAAGCTGTCCCAGCTTATAAATAAGCTCGGGAGAGCTTATTTTGGCTTAATGGACCTTATTGGGCCCGTTAAGGTCCAATAAGTGTTTTAAAGGTTCGATTAAGTTTTAAAAAGCACGAAGATACTTGGTAAGCTTATTTAAGCTACACAAATTAGTTTGGCTTATTAATAAGCTTGGATGAGCTTATTTTGAGCTTATTGGGCTCGTTGGCCTAACAACCTTTACCGAAAGTTTGCAAAAAAGTCCATTAGGGTTTCCTATTGATTTCAACTTATTTCCCATGTTCAATAAGCTTAGTTGAGTCTGTTTGGCTGAAAAAATAACACGTGAGCCTTATTTGATCTTATTCGCGTTGAATTGGGCTTGTACCCCAACAATTCTTATCCCGTTTGTTTTCAAAAGAGGTTTATACATAAAATAACTTATTTTTTTCTAGTTTCAATAGGCCCACTCAATTATGTGTTAAGTTGTTTATACATTTTAATGGTTATTAAATAACACTTAAGCACGGTAAGGGCTTTTAGGCCCATTACGAGTTCGATAAGTTTTGTGCATGTCTGGGCTTAGTTCATTTGGGTCCATTGACCTTCCTAGGTTTATAATAAGCCTTATAAGTTGCCTAAGCTCACAATATTCCAGTCTAAGCTTATTTGGGCCTTTAGCCTCGTTTGGTCCACTAAAATGGTTCTAACAAGCCTTAAAGGGGTCCGTTTTGGTTTTTTTAAACACTCTCTATGTTACCTTGGGGTTTAAATGAGTTCAATAAGCTTGTAGGTCTCTTAATAAGCTCGTAGAGCTTATTGCCATTTCGTGGGCCCCACTGTTGGGTCTGTTAGGCCTGTTCAGCCTTATTGGGCCCGCTTGTGGCCTGTTAAGTTTTCTTAAACATATGTTTCTTTCCTACGAGTTCACGTTCCATATAAGCCCTCGATAAGCTCATGTGAGCATATTTATAAGTTGTGAGTCTTCACTAATGGGTCGTTGGGCCGGTTAGGCCTGAACGTGGTATGTTGGATCATGAGAGGTCCATTGGTTTCTCTAACCATATATAGGATTCAAAAATAGTCCTAGCAACTATATTTCGTTTGTTAGCCCCTATACACTAGTCGTGTTACACATGCAAACGTTGGTTTAAGTCGTTTATACCTTCTAAAGCCATAGTGTCGTGTTTATTCGAAATGTTTACGTATAGTTTTCGTTAAAATCGTGTATAAGGTATACGCATCCATCAAAGTCAAGTTTTTCATATAAACAAATAGTTTTAAAGTCTCACTTATTAAAAACCCACGTGTTACGTGTTCCCTTATACTCTTACACCACACAAGTCGTTATACGTCATATCATTGCACATAACACGTATATTTCACACTTAATATGTGTGAACTCTTACTAGCACATCATATAAACATATACGAGTCATATTGGCTAGCTAACAAAGAAAACAATTATAATAGTAAGGATATAGGGTTAAACCGCGACTTACAAGGGTCCTAATGCTTTGGTTCGAGTGTGCGTGGGAAATGAGACAACCCACATATTATTTATACGTCCAAATGATTTACCAAGACTCCAAGACCTTGCGTATATCCAATCCTAGCTCGTATACACTTCTTAATACTTCTTATACGCGAACTTAAATACACCTTGAATCCTTAGAATGAAATATGAGCGTGTATGGTTCGGTTATCACTTAACCCGAATGTAATTGAGAGTAATGAGAATGGTTTTTGCTTGAGAGAGAGTTTGAGAGTTTTAGAAGTGTTCAAGTGTATATGTGAGTGTGTATTTATAGGCAATGAGCTAGTTAACTTCCCTAGTCACATAACAAACCAAACCGTGCCCTAATCCTAGTGGTTTTTGAGGATTTCTAGTTTGTTACCCATTGTATTAAGCTAAACCACTAAGTACAAGCTTTAATTAGGCAAGTGATGTACAAGATTTGCTTGATTCTTGAAATCTTAAGGATTTGTGTATATACATGCATGTAGCCATGGCCTAAGGGGCAAAAAGGAGGCCATTTGGTTAATATCCAATGTGTAAAGGCTAATGGGAGACATTAAGTACTAACCTTAATTAACCAAGTGATGTACATGTACTTTGGGAGATCATTAGAAGATTTCTAGGTGTGTTTGTGTGCATAACCGGCCCCTAGTGGGTTGCCTACACAAAATTGATTTAAATTAGTGTTAAGGTTTTAAAAGTAGGTATTTGTTTGAGTCTAGGTAAGTCTAGGTGTTTCCAGGGTGTGTCCAAATGTATTTTATTGTGAAACGTAAGCCCTTTACGTGACCAATAAAAATAAAGTACATAAAGTTAATAATTAACTTCTTAATAATTATATGACACTTGGTTGATGTAAACCTTAATTTATTTGATGACCGTTTACATTAAATGATTACTTTTGGTCTACGCGATTTATCTTAAAAGTTAATTTAAAAGTAAACGCGTATCGGACCAAAATAAATAGTGACAATTAATAGGAGTCATAAAATGACCTAAAATTAAGAAATGTTACAGTCTCCACCCGTTAAAAGAGCTTTGTCCTCAAAGCTTAAGACCTTGTAGTGGATGACGTAGCCCGGTTTGTGAAGAGTGTGGTATTTTCTTTTGAACGAATCTCACATTCCCAGGTAAACTCAAGGACCCTCTCCTAAGTTCCAGCGAACCTATAACCACTGGTATCTGGCTTCTCTTCAATCGTTTGATCTCCCGTTCCATGATTTCAACAGGCTTTTCCACAAACTGGAGCTTATCGTCAACGTGAATTCCTTTTAACGGCATGACCAATGGTTTGTCAGTGTAACATTTCTTTAGATTAGACACATGGAAGGTATGATGAACTCTGCTTAACTCTTGGGGAAGTTCCAGCTTGTAGGCAACTTTCTAAACTTTTGCTATCAACTTGAAAGGTCTGACGTATCTCGGGTTCAGCTTGGCCCGCTTACCGAACCGTATAATTCCTTTCCAATGTGAGACCTTGAGCATAACCCTATCCCCAACTTCGAACTCCATCGGCTTTCGAATCCGATCCAGCGTAACTCTTTGTTGATCCTGAGCAACTGGGATCCCAATTTTTGCTGATCAGGAAGATATTTTCCATTGTTTCTTAGATCAATTACAGACCAGTCAGTTGGGCTTCCCCAACCTCGACCCAACACACCGGTGATCGACATTTTCGACTGTACAGTGCCTCATAAGGTGCGGCCTTTATGCTAGCATGATAACTGTTGTTGTATGAAAACTCGGCCAATGGAAAATGTTTAACCCAACCTTTGCCAAAATCAATCACGTAAGCACGTAGCATGTCCTCGAGAGTTTGAATAGTCCTCTTGCTCTAGCCGTCAGTTTCTGGATGATACGTAGTGCTCATGCTTATATCTGTACCTAAAGCTTTCTAAAATGATTTCCAAAAATTAGATGTGAATCTCCCATCACGATCATAGATAATTGAAGCAGGTATCTCGTGTCTTGCTACTATCCTGTTCAAGTACAACCTTGCCAATTTGTCTAACGGATCATTCTCCCTTATTGGCAAGAAGTGGGCAGATTTTGTAAGCCGATCCACAATCACCCAGATGGTGTCAAAACCTTGTGACGACCTAGGAAGTTTGGTGATAAAATCCATCGTGATATTATCCCACTTCCACTCGGGTATTGCTGGTTGTACTAACAGCCCTGATGGCCTTTGGTGTTCGGCCTTGACCCTCGCACACGTTAAGCACTTACTAACATACGTGGCGATGTCAGCCTTCATGTTTGGCCACCAATATAATTTCTTCACATCTTGGTACATCTTTTCAGAACCGGGATGGATAGAATATTTCGACTTGTGGGATTCGTGCATAATCACAGATCTTAAGTCTCCATAGCAAGGTAACCAACTCCTGCCGTGTAAACATAGTGTTCCATCGGCACGTGGTTCCAATCTTTCCTTGGGTATATCCCTTCTGATTATACCGCCTACGTCTTCATTCACGAGATTCTCTGGTTTCTGGGCTTCGATCTGAGCTTCTAATATTCGTTTGGGAAGATCCAAGCCAATTGTCATAACTAAGGCTCGAACCCGCAATGGCTCAATCCGTTCCTTACGGCTCAACGCATCGGCCACTACGTTTGCCTTCCCTGGATGATAACGAATGTCGCAATCGTAATCACTTAACAACTCTAGCCAACGGCGTTGCCTCATGTTAAGCTCCTTCTGATCGAGAATGTGTTGTAGGCTTTTATGGTCGGTGAACACGGTGCATCTGGTTCCGTAAAGATAGTGTCTCCATATTTTTAGAGCAAATACCACCGATCCAAGTTCTAAAATCCTGAGAGTGTAGTTCTTCTCAATGAACTTTTAACTGACTAATAACAAAGGCAATCACCTTCTCTCTCTGCATCAACACAGCGCCTAAGCCTTTGTGTGAAGCATCACAATAGACCACAAAGTCTTCGCTTCCTTCAGGTAAAGCCAGAATTGGCGCACTGCACAACTTCTGCTTTATTAACTGAAAAGCGTTTTCTTCCTTTTCACCCCAATCAAATTTGATTCCTTTCTGAGTAAGTTTCGTCATTGATTTAGCAATCTTTGGATCCTCGATGATTCTCGGTAGTATCCAACAAGTCATAAGAATTGGCGGATCTTTGTTGGTGACCAAGGAAGTCACAATCTTTGATAGATTCGATTTTGGCTGGATCTACATGTATGCCTCTGCTATCAATGACGTGACCGAGGAATTGTACCTTCGGAATCCAAAACTCGCATTTTGAAAACTTAGCATACAACTGCTCCTTCTTAAGCAATTCCAAAATTGCCTTAAGATGTTCTTCGTGCTCTTTCTCGTCCTTCGAATAAATCAGTATGTCATCAATGAAGACAATTACGAACTTATCCAAGTAAGGCTTGCACACTCGGTTCATGAGGTCCATGAATACCGCTGGTGCGTTCGTTAGCCCGAATGGCATAACCTGGAACTCGTAATGACCATACCGAGTTCGGAATGCCGTCTTTGGAATGTCTTGTTCTCGTACTCTAAGCTGGTGATATCCTGATCTCAGATCTATCTTTGAATAAATACTGGATCCCTGGAGTTGATCAAATAAATCGTCAATCCTCGGAAGTGGATAACGATTTTTCACTGTCAGCTTATTTAACTCACGGTAGTCGATGCACATCCTGAATGACCCATCCTTCTTTTTGACAAACAAGACCGGGGCTCCCCAAGGTGAGGAACTAGGCCTTATGAATCCTTTGTCGGAAAGCTCTTGTAATTGTTCCGATAATTCCTTCATTTCGGATGGAGCCATCGACACGGAGCTTAACTACGGCGCGGACTCCTGGAATTTAAAGTCGATTTGGTATCTAACTGGTCGGCCGGAGGAAGGCCTGGCAAGTCCTCGGGAAATACTTTAGGAAAATCTTGGACGATTGGTACGTCCTTTATTTGTTTTCCTTCCGACTTGTCCTCCTCTTTCTTGGCGGATATCTATGCCAAAAAGACCTGGCATCCTTTTGCCATGTACTCTTGAGCTTTTGAACATGAGATAACTGTCAACCGAGATTCTCTCCCGTTGCTACTCTCGTTGCCACAAAAAGTCAAAGTTTCATTCCCATAGGGAACTTGAACAAGTTTCTCATCGCACACGATCACGGCGTGACATCTTCTTAACCAGTCCATACCGATAATGACATCGAAACTACCCAGTTCTACGGGCAATTAATCATATGTTAGGAACGATGGTCTAAGAATTTAAAGTGCAACTCGAATAAATAGTTGTCTATCCCGACTATTTTCCCATCAGCTAATACGACATCCAATACATATTTTTCTAATAGAGTTGGGGCGATGTTAATCAATGAACTAAATGCAGTAGATATAAAGCTTTTATCGGCACCAGTGTCGAATAAGATAGATGCATAGTGGTTGTTTAAGAGGAACATACCCGTGATGACATTGGCATCCGGGTTTCTCGATGCATTTCCTCTCTTTTCTGCATTCCCAACTGCATAAACCCAGCCTTGTGCATTCCCATTCCCTCCATCCTTATTCTTCAACTTAGGACAATCTCTCTTGAAATGCCCTGGTGCTCCACACTCAAAACAACCATTTCCCTTGGGAGCTGCCCCATTGCCCTTCTGAGTATTAGCAACATTTGTGTTACCAGTACTCCTGCAATCGCGAGCAAAATGCCCTACTTTGTTGCACTTGTGGCACTTCTGGGTGCACGGGCCATTGTGGTGAAGATGGCACTTGGTGCACTTGGGCAAAGATCCCCCATAAGGCTTCTTTTTGCCTGTCCCCATATTGTAGACCTTGGCGACATTCTGCCTCTTGAAGGGTTGTTGCTGGTGACCATGGTTGTTTCTGGATAAATCATCAGCCTTCCTTTTGTTGTCAGACTGCCTTTCTGCGTAGGTGCGGAGTTTTTGATCCATCAAGTCGTTGGCCAACTCAATAGTCTCATCCAACGTCTTGGGTCTGGCAGATTTGACGTTCCCATAAATGTTGTCAGGAAGTCCACTGATGTACTTGTCAACCTTCTCGGTTTCGTTGGCAACAAACTTGGTACATATCAGGGTTAGCTCTTGGAAACGTTCAGTGTACGCTGGAACATCGTTCCCCTTGACCTTTAGGTTCCACAGCTCGATTTCTAATTTCTTGATTTCACCCTGCGGACAATACTTGTCCGTCATCTTTTTCTTGAGTATTTCCCAAGTCATTGCATATGCCTCAGGACCTAAGGTTCTTATCTGACCATTCCACCAAGTCAAAGCAGCACCTAACAAAGTGCAGGTGGCAACTTCACTTAATTCTTAATAGCACAACCACTAATATTGAAAACTGACTCTATCTTCTCAATCCATCGAGTTAAATCGACCACGCCTTCAGTCCCCTTGAAGTTCAAAGGTTGACACTTCATGAAGTCAGCGTAATAGCAAGGGCGTGCAGTTTGCACATGCCTTCGGTTATCCGCGTGCGAACTGTGGCTTCCATCTCTATTGGTGGAGTTTCGCAAAAGAGCTTGGTCAATCATTGCTTGGATGGATTCTGGAGTCATGTTGTTTGGGTTGGTGTTGTTAACAGGGGTATTTGGTCCTCTTCTGGTCGTAGGTGCCATGATTTGTCTAGATCCCAAAAGACAAAACATGGGGTTATATAACATAAGAGAGGTATATAGTACAACATAACACATCCATTTCATTCATAACTTTGAAAATTTTACATGAAATAGTTGTCTAAGTACACATAATACAATACAAAAGATCTAAGGCTATGTTAGCGGGGAAAACCCCTAATACTTAACATGCCTGTACAATGACCTAGCAAGATAAAATAACATAAATCACTAGATGTAACTGTCAGCATCCCCGGAAGCATCCTGGTGATCTGGAATTCTAGCCTCTGGTCCTGGCTATCTAGCTCTCCTCTGCTGCTCTCGAGTGATAACAACTTGGCCTGCATGTCGTTCATCTCTCGCCTCATGTCTCTAATGACTTAGAGAGTCTCTACCATCTATGCCTGACGTCTACGGTCAGTCTCTCGAAGTGCTGCTAACTCAGCCTACTGCATCTGAAATCGAGTCTTATGTATCTGATGTTGTGTCTGAATGAGAGTACCCTGCAGCTGTAGCTGTGTCTGGTGTGCCTGGATATGGGTCTTGTGTGCATACACATGATCACGATGGGTCTGAAGCTCCTGATAAGTCGCCTGACTCAATCCTATCGAGTGAGCCCAAGCCTCTCGGGAAGCATAGGCCTCCTCCTCCACCATCCATACTGTCTCCTGGAGAGTCATCCTATCCCCCATAAGTAAATCGACCCGCTGCGAGTCCATATCGACTCGCTGTGATATACGAGACCTACTATCCTGAGCATCCTCTAGTAAAGCATACAAGTCCTGTGTATCATGCTCATGGAGCTCAGCAAGCTCTGTGACCCTAGTATTGACCTCTCCCACGGTCATAGGTGCTATCTCTGGAACTGCCTCTGCCGGATCTACCCAAGTATCCCTAATCCCGTACCCAACATCTCTAATCCCCTGTCGCCTCTCTTCAGCATCTACCGTGCTGACAAATCCATAATCTATCCCCCGACCTCTAGTAGGTCTAGCAGTAGAACTCTCTCCAACCTCATATCGGGAGCCTAGAGTGGACAAACACAACCTCTTTGCTAGGCTACACAGAACACGGAGAATCTTGTCCCTATGGTCAACAGTGTAGTCAAGTATAGAATTTGGTAGTGTTGGTAGTGGAAGGTGAGTAATAGCGGTATAACAGTCATCAATAAGGGCCTGATGTGGATGGCAATCCTAGTGTCAGTTTGGGTCGTACCACAGATGACGGTAGTAAAGAGGTGATGGCAACAGTGGTGGTGATGAATGGCAGGTGGGGCTGTGCACGTTTGGCAACTCTCTCCTGTAGAGAGGTGTGATAGGATATGAGGATGGTAGATGGTGAAGGAGTAGTCATGGCCATGAAGTCTCTCACCTCTTCTCTGTGGAAGGGATATGGAAATTTAAGGCCCGGCGGTAATCCTTAGCCTCAATAGTAATGTCAGTGAGGAGGTGGAGTTGTGATAACAGCTCTGTTCCCTTAGTGGGAAACAGGTCCTCATCAACAGTACATACATAGCATAGTCCGGTGCCAGACTAAGTTGCTCCTCCTCCTCATCCTCCCTCGTCCTCATCATCCACATCCCCATCATTGCTCATCCCTGGATGAATCTCGTACAATCATCATCTTCCATCATCACCCCCGTCCAAAGGATAGTCCGACCATACATCCCTCTGTCTCATCATCCTCTTCACTCCTAGGACCCTCTCTCAGGATCCGACTTCAGTAACATAATCCGGGTAACTTAAACATAGGGTGAATCAACAGGAGGGTAATGGATTTTCCTCAGCAAGGAAACTCATGCTCAATCCTCCAATGGATATACTCAGGAATATAGGTCTTGCACGTAGTCCAGGATCATGTGCATTTACCCAACATAGGCTCACGCACATCCTCGTCCTGAGGAACTGTGGTTTCTTCCTGTGGATCCTTTGGGTCTGGTAATGTAATCCGTGAAGGTGGGGCTACAATGGCTGTATCGGGAAGTCCTACGTATCCATAATAACGATGACCTTGGGATTGCCTACCTCAGAGAATCTTCCTATCATCGGCTTCCTAGAAGGCTCTGCCGGGCTCAGAGTCGGTGTAGACAGAAGTGTATGTGACAGCTGATGAAGCAGAAGACATGACTGCTGCAAAAGCAAAAATAACTTATATAAGTATTACTTATAAAAAGAATGTCTGTATGATATGACCATAAGTGTAAATTATAAGAGACTTATAGTAATATACGTAATATAATTTATATACACGTATATCAATCATGTAAGCACTTAGTAACTACTAGTGCTAAAGCAGTGTATGTCATAAGCCCCACATAAATTTGTGATGCAACAAGTATTGTGTGTATGTGCCCATACAAACTCCATTGTAAATCAAGAGTGTTGTGAAAATGGTTATAGTCCAGACAAGACTTTTGACCTGGTTCTCTATAACCTTGGCTCTGGTACCAATCTGTAACACCCTCAAATCTGAGTACGCAGCGGAATGTTGAATATCCGAGGGCATTACTTTATGGATCAATAGCACAAGATCTGAGAACGACTACTAAACGTGTCGTTTGAAAAAGATACATTGGATTAACAAAATACTTGTTTGTTACATAAGCCCATGGCTTCAAATTGTTCAACAATATAAATAAAGATTCCGGTTTATAACAATTGTTCCCAAAATGTAATAAGACCCCCAAATATCCTTAAGTGTTACTCTTCAATTATGAATTCCCAATGTAACATAGCACTTTTGTTCGTGCCTTAATTGACCAAAAAACATGGCTAAAACCGTCAACATAAAGTTGGTGAATTCATAGGTTTATGTAAATCAATTGTAGGACCGCAAGATTTCCAAGTATATGATTGAGCAAACACATGCAAACATCATAAAAAGTAATTATTTTTTCCTAAGCTCATTGACACATCCCAAATCCGACATGGTATAACGTTCGTAATCCCAGTGATAGCTAATCACCCAACGGGGATTGTCAATCCGAAATAGATCATCTATAACATATACGCGCTCTAGTACAAATCAAGGGTATAATTGCGAGACAGTTCATGATAAAGGGGCACATGGGTAATCGCTACTTATCAAAACACTTAAACATTGTTAAAAATGTACAATTGCGTCCCAATTTTTAAAAACAAAGCATGTCTCGGACCCCAAGGAAGAAAATCATTTAAAATAATTGTAAAACCATGAGGGCTATAACCACCATAGTAACAATAGGTCCTTTTCTTGAAATGGATATAGATATCCAGTAATGAATCACACACCGTCAAATACCTAAGTAAATACGGCTAGTCTTAGTCTACAAATTCAGGCTAAAGACTCAATGTATAAACTATAATAAATTGCTAGTTTATATATACTGTTATCACTTGTGTGGTGGTGCACAGTGTATTAATGTATTGAAGATTGTTTTTTATTGCTCTTGGTGGGAAGGTATAAACGATCTCACGACGTATACTTGACTAGGCATACAATGTTATAAATAAAAATATTCCGTAATTTAATAGAAAAATTGTGAGTTCAATCTCGGGTATTACCCGAATAAAAATTCGTGCGATATGAATAAGTCTTGAGTAAATGAAATGACACTTTAGGATATATAAAACCCATAGAGTTTTGTATAATTACTAAAACAATCCCTAGGTTTATGAAATATATACTATTTAACATTTCATAAACCCTCAAGTTTCACTATTACAGACTTTTAGTCCTTAAAACCTTACAAAGTTACACTTTAGGTCCTTATAGGTTTGAAACAGCCCCTAGCATTTCAAATGTTACAAAAACAGTCCCTAACTATAAGGAATCCAATTCTTGACAGTTTTAGCCCCTCTAGTTTATAATTTATACTTTTGGTCCCTTAACTTTACAAAAATCGCATTTTAAGTCCAATTAAGTTTTAAAAAGTGACACTACAGATTATATTTAGGCTCTAATAAGCCATATAAGCTGATTCCAGGCTTATAAATAAGGCTCGGGAGAGTGCTTATTTGGGCTTAATGGACGCTTATTAGAGCCCGTAATGTCCCATTAGTGTTTTAAAGGTTAATTTGGAATATAAAAGCACAAAAGCCTTCATTAAGCTTATTTAAGTTTGTTTAAGCTGAAAATAAGCTCATGAGAGCTTATTGGAGCTTATTGGGCTAGTGAGCCCAATAACTCAAACCCGAAACATACTTAAAAGGTTTCCTTAGTATTTTAACTTATTTCTTAGACTTCTTAAGCACATTGGGGTCTGTTTAAGCTGTTATAACCCTTGTGGCTTAATCCGTACGCCAAAACTCATCGAGTAATGTGGCCTTCTGGCCCCGGTTTTATCCCGAATGACTTTAATGTTTGGGGGCTTGATTCATTTGGGTCAAATAACATTTTCTCTAGGTCCATCATAGCTCAACAAAGTTGTACAAGCTCACCATAGAGGTATGATTTTCAATATGTGTGGGGCTTGTTAAATAAGTCGTCGTGTTCGTAATGGGCTTTTTAGGCCCGTTAGGGACCCGATAACCATTCTAAGCTTTTGGGCTTTCTCCCTTAAGGTCCAATGTCATCCTTATCTCTATAAAAAGTCTATTAAACGAGAGCCCACAAATAAGCATCTCGGTTTAGTTCTGTAGCCTATGGGCAAAGTCGATGGTCGCGGAAAATGGCCGATACAAGCCCATAGGGTTTCGTCTAGATTTTTCTTTTCATAGAGTATTGGCTAAGAGCCCGATGAGAGTTGTGGTAAGACACTTTAGGAGCGCACTAAATAAGCTCGTTGTGCTTATTGATAAGCCATGAGGTCTAGTGGAGCGAGGCCTATTATTGGGCCTGGTGTATTTGGAGTTACCACGAGTTCCACCTTCATGTGGTCCCGTTAAGCCTATTAGAAATATTAGGCTTTGTCACGATTTCTAGTAACCAAAGAGTAAACTCCGTTTTGCACCCAGAACAGTCGGGTATTTTATCACATGCACACATCCAAAGTAGTTAGTGGATTACGTTCCCAATCCAAGCCATCAAGTTTATGATAAAATGTCTTACGTGAGAGTTTCGTAAAATGCTGTGTTGATGTACGTATTCAGTTGTGATTCACACCCCCTATATTAGCGAGCACTTATGATGGAAACCGCTGTAGAAAAGGCCATAGCTTTTCATTAATTACGTAATAAACATGTTACATTCTATATTCCTAGTCCACCACAATAGTCGTGTAACAAGTCTGCCATATGTGCTAATAAACCATCATGCTTTATGTCATTTATAGTAATACATGCTACGTTAGTTTTTGCGGTTCTAGCAAACTAACGTGACCCAATCGACTAATGAATCAAGAAAAACAAATTATAAATATAATTGTCTGTATAAGCTTTGAACGCGACTATAACAATGAAGTCCTAAGATTTGTTTCGAGTTAGGAAGGCAACCCGAAGTGATACACCCCAAGCCCTAGCTTGAACCCGAGTATTACAATTTGCTCTTCGTGACGTTCCAGACTTGTCTTATGAGATATTTCTCCTATCTCAAATTCTTGTGGTAGGGCAGAAGTAGAGGAGGATGATCGGTCACGACCTTGTTTCTTAAGTGGCAATAATTCCTCAGGAAGAAAGAATTCTTGAGGATTATATATTAGAGATATCATTAAAGATGGAGGCATAATAGTTAGCGGTGGAATAGGTGATTCTTTAGCATAGTATGCATGCATGACCTTCATATAGGGGTTATCATGAAAAAGTGAAAGAATTGGTGAAGCTATTGGAACGAAACCAAATGAGTTATTTGAAGAGCTAGAATAAGTTTTTCCTGGTGAAGCTGGGACATAGTCCGAGGAAGCCGGGATATAGTCAAGAAAGTTAGAGGAAAAATCATCCTCAATATTGGAAGTAGGGTGGTTGGGAGAAGACATCACTCTGATAACAACCCAGTGGTAAATAACATAAGTTATTTATATAATAGTATAATAGTTATGTACTTTACATACTATTCGGGAGATGTAGTGGCACGGAGGACTTTCTTAGATGAAAAAAAGAAAAATAGTTATAGTTAAGGTTTCAACCTTGTTCTTTATAACCGTGGCTCTTAATACCAATCTATAACACCCCTATTTTTGACATATAGCAGCGGGAGCTAATCTGGGATATTATTTCATAGTACAACAGTCATAATCATATAAAATGACTCAAAAGAGACGTTTTTAAAAGATAAGTTATCATTCATTATTTCATCAGAGTTTTTACAAACAGAGGTCCCAAAATCTACATGAAAACATAAAGTTTGAATGATAACAGTTTAGCCATCTTCAAATCCGTTCCACTCCGTGCCATAAGTTACTCAAATACCTGAGATAAACATGCTAAAAAGGTCAACACAATGGTTGAGTGAAATTCATAGGTTTATGTTAAACATTTTGAATACAAGTCAATAGTGGGTTACGTTGTTATACACCCATAAGTGTAATAATTGCAATGAGTACAATTATTATAGAAAACAGTATTATTGCCCTAAGCTCATGACACCAAGACCTTGAGAAAATCAATAATCACAAGTAGTTGCCCCAACGGGTGCCTTTGCCAAACACCCGCATAGTGATTCAAATGAAGTGCGTTTGGTTACCAGAAAGTATAGGTACACCAACGGGGGAGTTCAATCCCAAATAGATCTATTCACAGCATTCGCGCTTACTCCGAAAAGCAATTAACGGTTCATGATAGTGGGGTCTTACTCGTAAAACTAAGGACTTAGGCAATAATATATCAGGATAGCATACAATTGGAAAAACACTCGTATTCATGGTTTATAGCATGTATCCCCCTCGCGGGTTTACTTGCAATCCTTATCCATCTAAGTGCAATAACATCATCCTCTCTTATGTGACTTTTGCCTTAGTCGGCGATCTACTTGCAATCCTTGTTTGTACATAACAAAAAGGTTACCCTTGTCACATAATTGATTAAAAATCTATTGCATCAAATGTCTTCATAATACTCTCCAAAACAAACCATTATTTCATCATTGTTCGAGATCCAAATGCGTCTGTGTTGTCCCATATCGGACAAAACTAGCAGAATTAACCATAAGCCTGGCAGACTTAACCGAGTAATGCTAGTAGAATTAACATCCAAACCAAATAGCAACACTTTTCTGTCCCAAAGCTGTCACTGAACTGTCATTGAGATGCTGTTAGCGACACATAATCTGTCACGAATCTGTTGCTAAACTGTCGCAGAACTGGGTATTCTCCTTCCACCCATTATATTAGTGACACTTTGTTCATTGCTAATCTGTTGCAAATGTGTTACAAAGTTGTTGCTGAACTGTTGCTAATGTGGTTCTCCTTCCTCCCAAGCCAGTAGTGACACTTTTAACTGCCACTGAGTCGTTGCTGTTGTGTCACAAATCCTGGCAGTACAAACTTGGGCGAGCAATACTAAAATATATGAAC